>JAMWET010001594.1:0-166404 GCA_024036415.1 Prochilodus magdalenae
GTAGAAGGAGGAGTGATGAAAAAGAAGAGGGGAAAAATGGAAAACGAGGGGGGTAGGTAGGAGGTGGGATATTAAAGAGAGAATAGTGGTGAGGAGAAAGGGGAAAGGGAAAATTGTCCCAAATTAAAAAGATAGAAAGGATAAGTTTGTGACGTTTGTTGTTAAGATGAGAATGGTTTGTACTATTCGGGTGTTAGGGCATGTATATACAGCTGTCAAGAAGAATAATTACATGTATTATTAACTAATACTTAGAGTTACCGTAATTTGGCCTTGATTATTATACAAGTAATCTGAATTATGATTTAAATACACATTAGCTATAAAGCGTACTTTTCAGCACGTAGAAAAAATTGCAAACAGTCATGTGGGGATAATAAAATGAATCTCCATGGGTTAAATACAAATCACGGAATTACAAAACACAAATCTTCTGTTTCAACTATCACCCAAAAGACTCTTCAGCCTGAAGTTAAAGACTGCGTGTCATTAGTTGAGTTAGATTGTGTTTTTCTATACTTGTGATTTACATAATGTTCAGACCACAGTTTATTAGTAATTAATGCAGAAATCCAGATTATTCCAAAGGGTTTTGTAATGTAATGTTTTTTACTGCATGTTTTGCACCATCATGCAGAAACTATTGAGTGGAATTGATATTTTTAATTAGAAACTCAACATTCAGTAAATGCATTAAAGATAATAAATTAATAAAATATGTAAGCCCAGTATTTTAGGCCACTTTAAGCTAGCATGGGGTGTTAGGATTTAAGATGTTTAGTATGCTGCTGTGTGATTGACAGAGATTTCTGAACTCACAGCTGCACAGTTATTGCTCTGCAGAAGGCAAAGGTGGATGTTGCAGTGGAGGAAAACCCTTAAGTAGCTGCCGTTAAAGTCCAGCATTTCGAAGCAGAAATGATCACTGTGGTATCATCTGGATTTGGACACCTGAAATAATTTTGTGGCATACACAGTGAAGTTTATCATAGCCACTGGATTTAGAGGCAGTGTTGCAGAAAATGAAATATTACTACAAAGAGAAATGACACCGTACACATCAGACCACTATATGAGTGCCCTCATACCTATTAATGATGAGGTCCCAGCGGACAGCGTAGTTCTGGTCATTCACAGGAGTGACCCAACAGGAATCTATCACTGTGGCGATCTGACGGCCCAGTTGGGTGTCCCTACCAGTCGATCTGACTGCAGTCCACTCTCATAAAGTCCACCTCCTAATGTCCTCCCCACCAAGATGTCCACTGCTAATGTAGGTGATGAGGGAGAATAGGCAGCATCCTCATAGGTGCAACAATCCTGACCTGGTACATCCCCTTACCATCTGGAAGGGTCTTGTGCACTATGCTGTTGAATTGTCCAATCACAGACTTATTATACGTTGATATTGTACTCTGTAATGTATATCATATTCTATTAGTTCCTCATAAACAGTTATTTGATAATTCCTAATGAATTGCTTTTCATGGAAGTCATGTATATAGCATTATATTAAATTCAAGGAATATTTATATTTTGTTTATGTACCTCTGCAGAGGGCTGAACTCCATGTCCATGGTGAGTGTCTGTCTGAGCTTATAAACGCAGGAGAAACGCAGTTCAAGCTCTTTCTTTCTGCTGATGGGTCTTCCTGCTGAGTCAGCTACACCCTGGATGGAGTTCTCGTAGATGAAGTGGGTACCATTGGCCTGTAGACAGTTACAGTTATGAATAAAATTTCTCCATTTTATGTTTATAGGCTTGCAGAACATTTTCTACATGCATTTAAATCAAATGAAGTTTTCTCCATAAATCATAAGTGGTGAGTTTCTCAAATGCTCAGTACTTAGATAACTAGTACTTAGGACTGGTCCTTAGTTAAAGAGTGTTTCTCAAAGCCATGAGTATGTAAAGTACTATGTGAACTCGCTTGCAAAATAATGTGTAATCCAGTTTGCTTGTTATTCAATTCTTTAAGTACTTCTTGAAGTGGATTTTACCTGCAGTTTATCACCTAAAAGCCAGAGGCCATCAATCTGAGCGAGGAAAAGGGATCCGCATGTTTTATAATAACGTAGTATAATAATCATAAAAGGAAACAGAAAAAGAAGAAAATATGAATATAAAACAAAACAATAAAAACAAAAACAAAATAAATATCATCAGTTTACATCACTTTCATCACAGTCCTAATGACAGTGTGTCCAGCCTGTAGTCTAATTTGGCACACTTAACCAAACAAGCTCATGTAAATCAGTCAAATAAATAGTTCAAGATAAGCAATGTTAATAGTTCCTCAGTGAAGATGGTGGCCGTTTAAGGCATACTGTTACTGAGACACTTTCAGGACACTCACCCCAAGTTTTACATAATAAAGTGGTTATTTTGGGTAACATTACACAATGTTCCAAGAGAATCTGATAAAATTACACTGAAATGCTCAACATGGTATAGGAATTGACTAGTGAGGTACGTTAAATAGATCTATAACAATAGTAAGTCACTAGACAGTGTAACTTTCTTAGAAACAAAGCTACAGCTCTGGAAATAAATAAGAGCCCACTCCAGGTTCTTCTTCAATCAGCATCTTCACATGTACAGCAGGTTCTCAGTGAGGAACCGAAGGTTGGCTTCTAGCTTCACTGGCAGATACAGTGAGCGTCTGCTTCATAAGAACAAGGTCAAGCAGCAAACACACAGGACAACACAGCTACAGACTGGCAGAGGGCCAAACTCCCTCTCTACTGACCGTGATGAGCACCACCTCATCCCAATATCCCTTAACTACCATAAGATGACCTCGAGTGACCCACAGAGAGACTAGCGAGCGGTGGCTGGGGTGAAACGCACAGCGAGCATGGTTCTAAAAACAGGCTTCTGGAGGTCATTAGTGATTTTCTAAATAAACAGACCTAATACAATATCTGATCTGGAGTTTGGGAGACATGGTTCCAGTAGTGTAGAGAATAAAACAGAACCAACACAAACCCAGAACCTGGAGAACTAG
Organism: Prochilodus magdalenae; assembly: GCA_024036415.1. Taxonomy (NCBI): domain Eukaryota; kingdom Metazoa; phylum Chordata; class Actinopteri; order Characiformes; family Prochilodontidae; genus Prochilodus; species Prochilodus magdalenae. Next base: position 3,008 of record JAMWET010001594.1, read on the forward strand.
AGACACTGATCAGTGGGCTCTTTTCCAGAGCTGGTATATTTTCACAGAGCTATATATATGGGCTAACAGAAGACAATGATTTGTGCTGTGGTTTTACTGGGTCATTACAATTTCCTTATCCAAGAATTTACATTCCCATCTAACACATGAAATTACAATGGATTTATTGTTTGTATTAACTCCAAATAATTGAAGATAATTAGTAAGGGTACCCAGTACTTTGGAGTTGTGTGTGTGTGTGTGTTTTAACTAAACCCTGTTAATACCTAGAATCTGTTGGCCATTTCAGAGTAAATTAGTCAGTCAGCTTACTATCATATTACCCAAAATAATTATCTAGTACTTTAGTGTTTAAACCTCACACCTCCCGTGTGAGGGATACCTAGAACCTTAGGGATGAGACGAAAGTGTTATAGTTTCTGTTTAGTGTACTGTGAGGTTTGTGCCACAGATGTGCTCATCGTTATCAAAGTGGAGCACCAGTCTGCCGTTCTGGAGCGTCCCATTGCAGCTGGGTTCAATCAGGTGCAGGACGTTAGTGGGGAAACCAGCTTCGAAGAGAACTTCGGTATTATATAATTTCGTTTAAAAATGATATTAAGCTGTTATGGGACTGCTTGTATTTTAGCAATCAAATCATGGAGCCCCTGCACTCAACAAGCATGCATCTGCCCAGTACATTGCATTTTTTTGTGTTTTCTAGCATTGGCATTTATAAAACCATGGATTGCTGCAGCAGCTTTAGCACCCTAACATCCTGTATTCCTATAAGCAAAGAAAGGAGTTCAGAGAGTCCTAAAAATCTGATAAATGAACTAGTAAATAAGAATGTGTGTTACATGTGTTATTTTTAAACTGCTTACAATGGTTCCAAACTCCAAAAAAGATACAGCAAACGTCATTTATTTATACAATAATGCTATCTACCTAGGGCCCTCATAATACATGCAGGATGATTTACATATTTAAGTTAAAATTAATTATTTATTATTATTTAGAATTATGTATATCAACACTATATACAGTTGGTCTGCTCTATGCACACCATGCATGTAGTGCCCATAAATGATATACGGTCCATAACTCTGATTGGAACTCTGTTGTTCAGTGTTTTCTAAGGGCGGTCTTTAGTTTAGAGGAGTTACCTCGGGTTTCTTTGTGACCTTGCGAACATGCCTTGCTAATTGTGGATTCTTTAGAGATGGTCTTGCAACCTTTTCCAGCCTGATAAGCATCAACAGCTCATTCTCAGAAATCTCCTGTGTTCAAGCCATGATAAACTTCTACTAATGTGTTGTGAAGATCATATTTTGATTGATCCCTGCTCTCACACGTAATCATACCATCCCATTTAACACCTGCCTAATATTTCACCTTTACACTACTTGCTCATTTTTGCCTCATTTGTTTAATTGAGTCCTCTTTATCTACTTTTTAGTAACTGTGTGAAAATCCAATGAAGTTTGAGGTCAAGTTTATGCAAAAATATTGAAAATTATAAAAAAATCACATAATTTTTCAACACCACTGATGGTCAAAGAGATGAATTTTGATATACTGAAATTTCACTTCTAATTTTCTCTCTGCTTCTGTGTGTGACTTATCTGTAGAGAAAAGGTTTGTGGAGAAAAGGCCTTGAAAATATCAGTGGAAACTTAATTCGGTTAATGCGCGATAAACCCATGCTATTATAGTGCTGGCGCCTGAAAGTACGTACATGCACACAGAACAGCTTTCCCATAGGGGAAAGTTATGATGAAGCTACAGAAGTCGTTGTTGATTCAAAAACATGACAAGACCTGACTTGTCATGGCCAGATTTAGTTTAAAAACTTACCACTTCTTGGTTCATAAGTGATGGTAAGAAATAACAGATTCTTGCAGATTAATGCTTCCCCTGATTGTAGAGCCTTAATCTTAAATAAAATCCTTTTTATCAGTCCTGGTGTTCGTGATTTGTTTTCCTTAGACAGTATGCCATTGAGTTTGGTTTGTTTCTCTGAGACAATACCCAGCTGAATATTATTCTCTCATAATTTTCTCCAACCAAAAAAAACTGCTAGTTATAACCTGAAATGTTCTGTCTACACACCAGGGTTGATCCAAAACAGTGTAGTTAGTGCAGGGATCACATGTGGGATTATTTAGGGCATATGCTGTGGAAACAAAAGAAAACAATTGTCAAGTGTACAAATGCTTCTGGACCAGTTTTCATAGTTCTCTTCTCTTTCTCATGCATATAAGGACTCTTAAAAAAAGACTGGATAAAAATGCAGGGCCCAATCTGCAAGTCTGTGCAATTTTGCATAAAATGCAAATGATCTAAATATATAAATGGACATATCTACACTGAGATATGTAGATACACATATCTACATATCTTATGACATTGTTCCACTTCAACAAACGTACAGATATTAACCACTTCTGCTCCTTAGGGGAAATCAGTTGTCCTACTTCAACTGGGCATTACTTATGTTTTCCAAGTGAGCAGAAAATTATAATTAAATGTCCTGCATAATAAATGGTGGAAGTGCCTAGTGGTTAATGTACTGTATTTTAAATAAGGTGTAGTCTGGTGGTAAATTTTCATGAATGCTCTAGCTGTTAAGTTTAAATAAGTGTGTTATTGTTTAAATTCTTGCATTAATACACCGTTTTTGTAATGCAGATTTTGGTTTTACCTATGAAGTAAAGCATAGGGAAAAATCTATCACCATATAGGACCTGTTTATACCATTGATAGGACATCGTTTTTAAACATTTCAATAATTTCTTATGCCTTTGTTGACTAATTGGAGATCCTCTTTCCATCTTTGCTCCTCCTGGTTTTGTACCAAATCACAGGTTGACATCACTTGTTTGATATTATTGTAAACTTTTTTACCAAATTTCTGAATGTGCTGCGTGTATGGTAACAAAAGAAATGAAGAAATATCTTGGGTTCTTACTGTCTGTGGGTCATTCCAGAATTGCAGGACATTTTTACCCATGAAATTTCAATGTATCTATACTTAAAATTCCAAACATGCACATATTGTGCCAATTACACTTGCCCTGGGACATGTTGTTGATATAGTTGTAGAAAATATCATTTAAAAGTTTTCTTTGATATTCCAAATTGTCACATCCTGTCTTGTCTTGTCCCTGTTTGTCTGTTTCGTGTCTTTTCCATGTGCTGTTTGTTGTCATGTTCTCTGTGCTTCTGTTTGTTTAGGTTAATGCTCCTCCTGTCCCCTCTCTCTTGTCAGGCTCCTTACCTGTCCGTAGTTTGTAGCTTCACCCCTTCCCAGGTGTTCCTCGTTAGTCCTTGTTTTATACTCCCTTTGGTTCCCTTTGTTCTTGCTTCATGTTTTGTCCTCGTGTTGATTGTTTTTATAACCATGTTCAAAATTGTTTCTCAGTTTGCTGCTTTATTTGCTCCTTATTAAGTATTTGCGCTTACATCCTGCCTCCTCGTCTTGACCCCATGTGACATATATAACTCTCAAGCACCCAATACAATGACATCTTTCTCTTGTCCCACCTTCACCTTCTTTACTGATTTTCATATTGCATATAAGACTTAAAGTACGTTTTAAATACATGTTTTTTAGAAATGATTGTGTTAATATATGTCTCTTGTTATTGTTTTATTTGTTTGTTTAATCTTCAGCATATTTTAAATATATAATTATAAACACACAACATCCACACAATCCTGTTACTGTAACCTTTTTAGCATGGCCAAGGAAGAGAAAAAACAGCACGTCACCAAATGACATCATCACCATGCTAATACCATGAATAGATCAAAAGTAAGCCCTCTCGTCTATCTTTCACATCTTGCCAATCTTTTGTGTGTCGAGTGTGTGATTCAAATAGTCAGAGTAAGATATAAATTAATTCAGTTCTTTTCCTATAGAACTAGTTTGTTATTGAGCCTGACAGTAACATCCCATTCCACAGTTAGCATCTATTCCTGAGAAAAGGCTAAAGTAAGCATTCATTTGCAACCCTGTGACCTTCAACCCTGTTATGTAGAGTAAATATGGTAGGGGTGGAGGTGGAGTGACATCAGGCCTTCTGAACATGTGATACAAACCGTTCATCTTGACACTGACCATGGTGAGTCACTCCACAGTCTGGAATGACTCCATTGCAGTCTATGGTGACATTGATGTGGCGTTAAAGACAGTCATTGTAACATCATTGCATAAGCCGTCTGCCAATGGTGCTGACCTAACCCATGGAGGGCATCACTGTTCGCTGGACGTCCACAATTTTGGGTGTTGGGACACTCTGAGAATGTCACACTTTGGCTCTTCCTCTCCGCGGTTTGCGTAGACCTCCCAGAGTCTTTGTGTTTCTGGTGCCTTTTCTAGCCATTGCCACCACTGGTGTGCTATGGTAATATCCACATGACCAGTATAGAGCGCAGTATCTTGATAAGACTATTACACTTCCGGGGTCTCTACAGTGCCACCTTCTAGGGCATACTTCGCTTGGAAAGGATGTTACCAACACAACAGCACGAGTCAGAAAGGGCAGTACATGCAACAGGATGACATTCCAAAGACAGCCAGGGACAACGATAAGGCCCATCTTTGCTTGCATCACAGCTGAGCATGAAACTTGAATCATCTGGATGTCTCACAATGTCAAACCTACCCAGCAAGGTTTAATTCCATCCTTCAGTTCCAATGATAAGTGTATTAACTATAATTATTATCAGAGAATCTGTTAAATCATATTTCAGCTCATTTTTATTAGGTTCAAATTTCACAAAAATTCAAATTTCAAAAAAATTATTATCAGATTAATGCCAGGTGGATACAATTTTCTTTTTAAATAATTGATATGATCCAGTTTGTGGCTCTGCTCTCATGTTTGTTTATCATTCCTACTGGGGAATTTAATACTTTAAATAAAGTATTCTGTAACATACTGACTGATTACCTGTTAAAGAAATTTTGATTACTATATTAAAGTAGCTTATTGCACTCCAGCTTTTCCCAGTAAATAAATAAATAAATAAGATTAAGAAATTTAAAAATGCAAATTAATAAATACACCTAGAGTTTGAAATGGCCTGCTCTGTACCATATTACTCCTGTTCTGAAAACAAGCCGACTCCAGCCCTGACTGATTGCCTCTGCACTGGCAGGCTTTGTAGGTTTTCGTGCAAATACACAATCGGGTTACAGTTCAGCTGTACAACGATGTACTTTGTGGATGAGTGACAGCTCTAAAAGCTCTTTCACAAGCACTTCTGTGCCTGGTTTACAGACAGGCTTTCAGAAAGATGTCTGAGAGATATTCTGAAGATTTGACAGAACAGAAAGTAAGAAGGGTTAAGGACAGGACGCTTTTAAATATTTTTTTACTTCTGTATTGCTGCTGGTGGTGGCATTTATGTCTTTGTATTTTTGAATACATTATTTAAAATGATGTTCACCAAGAACAATATTTAAGAATGATATAATACTACTTTTATTACTATAATTATTGTGTAAATGGTTGTAAATAATAACAACATCAAAGAGCCAGGACTGTAATACAGTGAGATTCAGTTTAAGTATTAGATTAAGTGTAAAGGTGACTAACATGGTTAATATGCTTATCCTGTTGGTGTAGCTGTCCTGAAATTTTTGCAGATTGCATCCTATGCTGATGCAATCTGATTATGCCCTGGAGTTTGCCTGGTTCTTGTGAGGTGGAGGGACCAAACCAAATGGTTATATATGATGAAGGATGGTGTCAGTTAACACTGTGTAGAACAGGATCATCAGGCTCTTTGGGAGGTTGAATTTCTCCAGCTCTGTCAGAAAAGCATTCTCTGATTTCTTGGCTATATTGACCGTGTTCTTCTACCACTCCCGGTTCTTGGAAATAGTGGTGCCCAAGAACTTGAGTGACTCCACAGTGAAAGCCACAGAGCCATTGATGTTGACGGGGGTAGGGAGTCGGGGGTTGCATCTAAAATCAACTACCATCTCGACTGTCTTTTGTGTGTTGAGCAGCAGGTGGTTGCTGCTGCACAAGGAGAGAATCTGCTCAAGTCCATTCTGTTTGCAGACTCGTCGCTGTTGACAGGGCAGACTTGGCAGGTAGATGGTAGACTAAGACAGGTGAACCAGGAGAGAGATGTTTTACATGATGGTACGGTGGATTACCATGAGAACTGCAGACACGGCTACATTACAACCAGTCATGTAAGAGAGGTGTGGCCGGCTAAGTGCTGATATGAAACACGTTGAAAGATTAGCATGTGAGACTGCTAGACATTCCGACATGACCGTCACTGTAGGAAGCAGACCATTAAGTTATTTAGTATGCCATGGTATACACCAGAGAGATAGTTACGGCACCATGAGGGATCACATACTGACATGTGGACAGGTGGACATTTATAAAGACCTTTATAAAGAGTCAGCTTGCTGACAATTGCCTTACTTGTTGTGGTGAAATTACATCAATTAAAAAAGGCTTTGTGACAACTGACACTTAATAAGCCATTATAGGTGTATATCAAGATCAATCAAAAATCAATATACTGTAAAAAAAATTCTGAGCTTGTTTCAAATCTATGGCCACTAAAACTGGCCAGCATACAAGAGCAGATCACAATAACCACAAGACAGAGACTGTAAACAAAAGAACTTTGAAAGATTACAAAGGGACCGCTCAGTATGTAACAGAGGGTCGGCAATTCCTTGCAAACTGACAGAGCAAACAAAGAAATACTGTATATATACAGGTTAACAATTTAAAAGGTGAGTGTGTACTCCGGAGACAAAGAACTAGTTTGTGATTGGCAGTTGATCAACATGTGATGTTGACCTTATGATTAAGTGCATCATGGGAAATGTAGTTCATGAAGACGGATATGTTTATATAATATAAATGTGTATATATGTCTGTTTAAAGTGACTCAGTCATATTGTCCATAAGGGTGATATAATAATAATAGTATTATTAATAATAATAATAATAACAATATTACTATTACTACTACTACTACTACTAATAATAATAATAATAGTAATGATGATGATAATAATAATAATTATGTAATAATGATAATGATAATAATAATAATAATAATAATAATAATAATAATAATAATAATAATAATAATAATAATAAAGTGTCAGAGTGCAGTGGTATTGGTGAAAGGCTCATAGCTTGTTCAGTCAGTCAGTTTATTTTGGCCTGGATGATGCGGACTACCAATGGTGGTCCAACCTGGATCTTCTGGATTTTCCTCAGGGAGCGGGACTGGTAGATGTCCTCAGGCAGCGGGACCGGTAGATGTCCTGCAGGTCTGGAAGTTTGCTGCCTATGATGGACTCCGCTGTCCTCACCACTCTCTTCAAGGCCTTGCGGTCGTAGGCAGTACAGCTGCCGTACCAGACAGTGATGCAGGCCGTGAGGATGCTCTCTATGGTGCATCTGTAGAAGTTGGTGAGGATGTCAGGAGGCAGACCAAACTTCCTGAGCCTTCTCAGGAAGAAGAGGCGCTGACGGGCAGACCTCACTGCTTTGTTGGTGTGGAGTGACCAGGAGAGGTCATCGGTGAGGTGTACCCCGAGGAACCTAACACTGCTGACCCTCTCCACTTCAGCTCCATTGATGTACAGGGGAGAGTGACCACCCCTCTGCAGCTTCCTGTGGTCCACGATCATCTCCTCAGTTCTGCTGATGTTGAGACTGAGGTTGTTGTGGTAGCACCACTCTGACAGGGTGCTGACCTCGTCTCTGTAGGCAGTCTCGTCTCCATCTGTGATGAGGCCTAGGATGGTGGTGTCATCATCGAACTTGAAGATGGTGTTGGATGTGTCTGGCTACACAGTCATGTGTAAAGAGGGAGTACACGAGGGGGCTGAGGACACAGCCTTGAGGAGCCCCTGTGCTCAGAGTCAGCGTGGAAGAGAAGCTGTTTCCTTCTCTCACCACCTGGGGTCTACCTGTTAGGAAGTCCAGGACCCAGCTGCACAGATGAGTGTTCAAACCCAAGTCTGTGAACCTGGGAATTTAGCCGGGATGATGGTGTTGCATGCTGAGCTGTAATCCATGAACAGCATTCTCACATACGTGTTCCTCCTGTCCAAGTGTGTGAGGGCAGAGTGCACTGTCAGTGTAATACAATGGAAAATTGGTGAAGGTCCATGGTGGCTGGAAGCGAGAACCTGATGTGGGTTTTGACCAGCCGCTCATAGCAATTAATAGCTATTAATGTCAGTGCAACAGGGCGGTAGTCATTCAGGCAGGTGATGAGTGGTTTCAATTTTTTAATAGAGGGTTATTATTACCCTCTTATTTACTAAAATCAGATGAGTCACCGTTATAGATAAAGAAGAAGCTAAGCCAGTATTATTAGAAAATTTGCTAGCAGTTAACTGAATGAGATCATATCATGGTTTGGGCCTGTTTTGCTGCATCTGGAGCAGGACAGCTTTCAACCATTGATGGAAAAATGAATTTTGAATTATTCAACTTCTAGAGGAAAATATCAAGACATCTGTCCATGAGCCGAGTTTTGGAATGGTCAAAAGTCCTGACCTTAATCCAACAGAAATGTTGTGAAAGGACCAGAGGTGAGCAGTAGCATAAAATAGTTTAGGTTGTTTTATACAAAGGAATAAACTAAAATAGACTAAAATTCATCATTAGTGTGTAGGACTAATAAACAGGTACTAGAAACATTTAATTGCTGCTATAGCTGCACAAGAGGGTCAGACCAGATACTGAAAACAAAGGGCTGCCATTTACAAATATGTAATATTGAATCACTGACCTCAATAAATACAATTGAGTTTTTTTGGTATCTACTTACTTGTGTGAATTCTTATCGTGTTCATACTATCATGCTTATTAAAAATATGTACAATTGTATTTATAGTTCATAGAAAACACCAAAGTTCATTTCTGTTAAAATAGGTTCCTGTTGCTTTAAGAGAAGAGATCCCTCGCAAAGCTAGGTTGCAATGTACTAGCTGAACATGTGCTTGGTGTCAGCAGGTTAGTAGTACTTTTAGCTCATTGGCTGTACAGCAGTAACTGACCAATAGTGGCAATCTAGAGGTGGGACTTAGAGAGAGAGGCGGGCCGGAGGGGAGAGACACAAATGAGGACGGTGGAGAGGAGTTTGGGAGAGAGTTCGGCAGCATAGCTAGAAGGTTACATAGATTGAGTTAGTGTTCAGTAAATAACTGTCCGTAGACTAACTTAAGGTGGGAAAACCGCAGTGATCCAACGTTGTTGTGTATGTGCGCCATGTCAGTGACTGTTTGTGTTAAATCAGCTCCGTTAGCGGTAGCCGCTAGCTTCGCAGAGCGCTGGAGTTTGGCTCTCTCGTGCTTCGAGGAGGACATTAACCAGATAGCACTGTGAACTGCCGCGTTGTTTAGAATTCCTCTGGCTTCGAGGGAGGACTGTACTCGTGTGCTTGCTGGATCTGCCTGGGGTTGTAAGGGACTGCTGCTGTGCGGAACATTCCTGACAACGAGGTCACGTTTGTTTTATTTGGCTCAGAGAGGGAAGAGGCCATTTTCTGTTTTTAAGACCCCACCGCACACAACCCAGATAGTAAAGCAACATTGATTCAACATAGAATTAATGTCAGGAAAAGTCATTGAATCAACATTGATTTCTGATATTGACTCAGCATTGAAACTGCTCGTTATGTTTAACATCGAATTAGCATGGAATGAGCAACCAAAGCAGATACAAAACTAACCCATTTTAATCAGAAGTCAATTGCAGTAAAATTGACTTTTTGGTTTAATTTTAGGGCAATTCAATATTGATTCAGTTAATACACAGCATACTGTGTAAGAATACCTGCACACCCACAAAATAAAAACCAAAACACAATTAGATCAGTTAAATTATATATATATATATATATATATATATATGTATATGTATATGTATATATATATATATATATATATATATATATATATATATATATATATATATAATACTTAATACTTAAGTTTGGATAACACTCAATAGCAAAATGAATTATACAATTGTGAGTAATGAGTAAAATCAATGAACTAATTAAATAATAAACACATTTCTGTTACGGCTGGGGTTTTCTAGGCATGCCACCCTCCCGTTCTGGTGCATAACGCAGCCATTTCTTGACAACATCCGAAAATGCCATCAACGTAAGTGATTTATATTGCTGTCGGGCAGCATCTAAAAATGAACAATAAAAAATCCATTACATTTTTAGATTACTTTCAACCACACTTCATTTTAGCTTGAAAATAATTCCATAGTATGTTTTAATTAAGTATGACACCACAGTTACAGAGGAAAAGAGCATCACATTTTCTAACTGTTAGATGTGAATTACCTGAAGAGTTTACTGTAATTTATAACATCAACCTGCAAATACAACCTCATTCAATCAGAAAAGTATATTTAAATGGAAGAAGCCACTGTGCACTGGTCATAACAGGTTTCCTAACAGGCTGTTGAATGTAATTATTCAATTGCGTATTCACAATGTTTATTAATCTAGGGATGCACAGAATGTTTGCCAACCAAAATTTGGCCAAAAATGTGAACAAGTGATAAGACAGAATAATAATAACCGGCCATGACATTTTTAATGCTGCTTGGCAAAAGTTCAACAGCTCGAGGCTAATACCCACTTTAACGCTGTATTTCTGTACTGCGAGTCACACCGGAGCATGGTTAAGTTCCCCAGCTTTTAGACAGTTTAAAGCATTCAAGCCGAACGGAATGCTGGACTGAGTAAAGAACAGAACAAACCGCTAGCTTTAACAAGCATTACAGCGAGACAGACACAGCAGCTTCAGTGCACAGACATGCATGCGTGTGTAACCCCCCTTTATGGCTCGCTCTTCCTCAATGATGACACACAGCCAAAGCAGGTCGAGTCGGGACTTTTACTTGAGCCACTGTTCAAGCACAAGCAGACAAAAAACAACAGCCTCATTGTAAAGCTTCACCGCTTTTCACCAGCATCTCCTTCCAGTAGCAAAACTGGACTGACCCAGATTTTCTGACATACATTGTTTTACACATTACAGCATTAACAATCCCCTTTTTTTCTTTTTTTAGCTCAATACTTAACATTAATGTCCAGCTCGACTTGGAATGAAAATGAAACTATAAAAAAACGTGACGAACACAATAACATGTGGGATATTAGACACAAAAGTGGAAATATAAGTCTCGTACCTGTTCAAGCACAAGCAGACAAAAAACAACAGCCTCATTGTAAAGCTTCACCGCTTTTCACCAGCTATAAAATACAGAGAAAATAAGAATAAGCCTCACCTAGCCTTCAGACTGTATATAATACATTGCTTAGCCTAGCTAGCACAGCTAGGAGCTAGCCGCTAGCCGCGGCAAATAATACCCTTTTTAAACAGCTCAACCGAATAAAATACTTGCTAAACCTGAGAAAATACAGTCTGTGGTACATGAAAGTAATGATATCTTCACTAAAATTGGATTATTTAACACATACAGCTTAGTTAAAAACGGAGAAACCCCAGAGACCTACCATCTCCTTCCAGTAGCAAAACTGGACTGAACCAGATTTGGTAGGTGGCTGCTATATATATAATGCAGTTCTCGGTTTTACTGGCAGGTGTCGCTGTCCTACAACAGAACAATGGGTTCAACTCCGCTTGCTACTTAAACAGGCACTAACAAGATTTTGGCGAATTCTAATAAAACAAGTACATTTAAATAAAGCGTCTTCTTTCTCTGTTACATTCTCCCCCATTAAAATTCGCCAAAATATTACAAAAAAATATTCGGGATAAAACCTTGTATAAACTATGTACGACATCACATTCCAAAACATTATAAAAAAAGAAAGGAAAAAAAATTTATGTAAATACAATGAGTACATTTCACTGGGACTGCAAAACCCTACAACAACTAGCATGGGTAGTCGACTAGAAAGCCGTTTCAAGAAAACCTGAAGAGGAGGGGTACCGCGCGTAATACTCCACCCACAATCAAGACTGAATGAAATGCCTTTTACACTTCAAATCTACAGTACCCTTACAAAACTCATTGACACTCACTCAAGCAAAATACCAATAGAAAGAGACCTGCAGTGAGTATATGACCTATACGGCTAATTTACTACAGAATTTAAACTAAATGTTGAAGCTGCCCATTTCCTAAAAGCATTTCCTTGTTTCCGAAAGAGAGTTTGCCCATTCATGGTGTAGATAAGGCGATCAACAGGCCTCAGAACACGACCAACCCTCGATCTCGCCACACTGAAGTCGTTTGTGGTATGCTGGGGGTCATCCTGCAAATCAGGGGCCACCTCTACAGTATGTTCTGTTGATACTACATCGGAAACTCCAGTAGCCACACCCTTAGCCTCAGATTCACACGGCGAATTTACTCCAGTTCCATCATCCATATTGCCATCTTCCGCACTGCTGTTCTCCCCCTTGGCAAACAAAGTTGCACCATCCAGCCCACCCACGCTGTTGGAATGTCCACTGGGAATGGAAGAGAAAGCCTCATCATCAGGCAATACAGTGACAGCATCCTGAGTACTCGAATCCTCATCTCCATCCGACATGTCAATGAATGATGCTCCTGCGTCATCTGTGCCACATGAAAGTGGGAGAAAGTTTACACCCAGCAAGAGATTGCGGTGAACTACCCTCGTCTTGCCAGACATAGGATTCTCAATCCTGTAGATATGGGTTTGTGGGTTGCGATCAATAACAGAGTAAACAGTACTCTCCCACCTGTCGGCAAGCTTATGGCGGCCACGCTCACCCTTGTTCGCCACTAGAACACGGTCGCCAATCTCAATTTCGGATCCTCTCACCCTCTTATTATAAACATCCGCCTGATGCTTTTGTTCTTTTGAAGCACGAGTTTCTGCCAAAGACATGGCTGTTCGCAAATCATCTTGGAGTGACTCAATGTACTTAGAGTAGGTGACATCATCCCGATCCTTCAAAACACTCCTAAAAACAACGTCTACAGGAAGACGTGGTACTCGGCCAAACATAAGGTAGAACGGAGGAAATTGAGTCGTTTCATGTGCTGTACAATTGTACATAAATGTCAGCGTATGAAGCATTTGGGGCCACTGATGTTTGGGTCGTGCAGGAAGGGCTCTGATCATATCACCCAGGGTACGGTTAAACCGCTCAGTCACACCATTACCCATTGGGTGGTAAGCAGTGGTGTGTGATTTCCGAACGCCCGAGAGCTGCAAGAGGTGACTGATCAGCTCACTCTCAAAATTAGCACCCTGATCAGAATGCACTCGTTCTGGAAAGCCATAGAAACAAAAGTAGTTGTCCCACAATTTCTTAGCAACAGTTTTGGCCGTCTGATCCGGGCAGCAAAAAGCATGAGCCAGTTTTGTGAAGTGATCCGTAACCACTAACACATCAACCGACTTGCCAGCATTGTCCTCAGCAGACCAAAAATCCATGCAAACGAGCTCTAATGGTGCTGTTGTTTTGATGCTTTCCAACTGTGCACGTCCCTCAGGTTCAGGCGTCTTACCAATGACACAACGGCTACATGTCTTCACATGGCTCCTCACATCACAGTCAAGGTCGGTCCAGTAGAACCTCTGGCGTGTAAGATACAGCGTTCTGAATTGGCCCTGATGACCTGCTTCATCATGACACCCATTGATGACTTCACTCCTCAAAGACATAGGCACAATGAACTGGAATCTTTTCCGTTTTGACAACGGGTCCCTTGAAACACGATACAATACACCATCCTCCAGTGTCAATTTCTCCCACTGTTTAAGGAGTCTACTGGCATTCCGAGACACTTTGGCTCTCTCCCTTCGTGATGGTCTGCGTTTACGCTCAACAAAAGCAATCACACAACTTAAGTCCGAGTCCTCTAGCTGTTTCAGCCGCAATTCTTCATGCTGATATGAAGGCAGAGTGTCCTGGCCAATATTAGACAATTGATGTACATGATTAGCCAACTGGGTTGCTCGAAGGTGAGGCCCGACAAACCAATCAATGTGGTTATTAAAAACAGCAGAAACCTCAGCACTCGAAAGACCAGTGGCCTTTCGCTGACCCACAACAGTTTGCTGTGACAGAATCTGTTGTTTCGAAAAAAACTGCACATTATGGCTTGTGGTGGATGACCTAAAAAATTCATGCACAGAACCATTAGACAGTTCCTCAGACTCAAACAGCAGGTCTTTATATGGCTCACGGGTGAGGCGATGGCTAATTCTACCTTCAGCAAAGGGGACTCTACTCAGAGCATCAGCCACTACGTTTTTTGGTCCAGGCACATACTTGATGTCGAATTCGAATGCAGCAAGTTTAGCGACCCATCTCTGTTCGCATGCATCTAGCCGAGGCTTTGTCAAGATATGTGTCAGTGGGTTGTTGTCTGTCCAAACTGTAAAGGTATGTCCCTTTAGCCAGTGGCTAAACTTGTCACAAATGGCCCACTTCAATGCCAAGAACTCAAGACGATGAGCCGGGTATCTGCTCTGAGCTCTATTCAGTGACTTGCTGGCGAACGCAATAGGACGAGCCCGCTCCTCCCCAGGGATGACCTGAGAAAGGACAGCACCGAGCCCATCGGAAGAAGCGTCAGTCGACAAAATAAAAGGTCGACTAAAATCTGGATGTGCCAGTACAACACGGGTAAGTAAAGCTTCCTTAAGCCCCGTTAAGGCTTTCTCACAAGCAGGAGTCCAGTCCTCTGGCGTGAGTTTTCTTTTAGGAGTGGAATTTCTCAGCTTGCTCCACTTGCCTCTCTTTGTCCCTGAAATAAGCTCAAACAGTGGCTTCGCTATCGCAGAACAGTTCTCGACGAACCTCTGGTACCACATGACTAAGCCTAAGAAAGATTGAATTTTCTTTGCAGAAGGTGTAATGCCATCAGGACACATCAAATCATTAGCAGAAATGCCTACTATTGCACTGACTTTATCTGGATCAGTAGATATTCCTGTTTCATCTATAATATGTCCAAGAAATCGCACTGAGCGCCTCAAGAAATGACACTTTTTTGGTGAGAGCTTTAAATTGTGAGCCCTCAGCTTCCGAAAGACCATTTCGAGCCTCTCCAAAGCCATTTCTTCATTTGGCGCAAAAACCATGAGATCATCAAGATAGCAGAGCAAGGATAGAAAATTCTCATCCCCAAAAATGTTGGTCATCATTCTCATAAAGCTAGCAGGTGAGTTACTCAGGCCCTGCGGGAGTCTGTTATATTCGTATAGACCAGCTGGAGTGGTGAAGGCTGTGTACTTTTTATCTGCCTCGTGCAATGGAATATTATAAAAGCCTGAGGTCAGATCCATCGTACTGAAAAATGAATTCCCTCCTAAGGCAGCAAGGCAATCCTCTTGGTGTGGCAGAGGATAGGCATCCCTCACTGTCCTGGAATTCAACCAGCGAAAGTCGGTACAAATGCGAAGGTCACCATTCTTTTTCCAACATAGAACAAGGGGTGATGCATACTCGCTTGTTGATTTCCGAATGATTGACCTTTCCTCCATGTCATTCAGCGCCACACGCAACTTCTGGTAATGGCCTGGTGGGACTCGTCTATATGGCAACCTGAAGGGCCTTTCATCCACAAGGTGTATCCTATGGACAAAGTCCTTCACTTCACCACAGTCAAGGGTGTGTCTGGAAAAGATGTCCTCATAGCGAATGACAAGATTACAGATGTCCAGTTTACACTGGTCTGAAACCTCACATGAATCAAGATCAATGTTATCCAATCCATGTTGTTTTAACTCCTGATGCAGCGTGCCGACGTCATTTTGCCCACCAATCACACTTTGGCCGCCAGAAGACACTGTGTCCAGATTTTCGCTTGAATGAAAATCTTCGAGTGCCAAACATGGGTAGACATCAGCTATCTTGGCATTCCTTCTGAGTGCCACAGGTTTTTCTGTAGGATTAATAATTTTCACAGGCACCCAGCCGTCACCCCAGAGTGGAGTAACGACACGACCAACCAAGATGTTTCGAGGGGCAGAGCGCACACTCGTAGGCTCCACTATAACAGTGCTACCTGGTAAGCCACGATTCTTCTCAGGCAGCTTACCCCAAACCACATGTTCATGTCCAGGATACAAAGTGACTGCTTGATTGAGCCTAACTGTGCCCACAACATCAGGGACAGATTCCCCACACCAACGCTGTGTGCCAGCTAACATGGTCAAGAAATCGTCGCCATCAAAATCAGAGTTGCCTGTCCGTGAAATTATCTCCCAGTATCTGTCTGTCTCCTTAAGCTTGTGTACAACGTATTTGATCACGTTTGTCCCCAAAATCAAATCGTCAACTTGGCCTGGGACTATAAACGTAGGAACAATGACATTGCATCCATACACATTCAGTTTCAAGTCACAGATGCCTTTGGGAAGGGCTTTTTGACCACCACACCCAACAAGAACGACATCGGGGTTGTTTTCCACAGAACTGTTTAAAGCACCAGCAGCAACAAGCTTATCTGCGACTGGAACACTTAACGTGCAGGCCATAGAGCCAGTATCTAGCATAGCACTCACTGTGAACTGGCCATTGATCACTACAGGAGTGTAAAATAGACTATCTGCACTACTAACGCGTTGTGTATTCTGGATTATGACTTTAGAAGAATTGGCAGAATTCTCACAAAGAGAAGAGTAAACAGACTCGATATCAAGAGCTTCCATGAGGGTATCACTAAAGCCTACACTTCCCCTCTCCGAATGCAGGCCACCTCGTTTCCCGCAAATTGAGACTGGTCATTGCTAGACGTGGGAGCAGACTGTGCTCGTTGTTCGGCGACTGGGCAATTCAGTTTGATATGGCCTGGCTCATGGCATCCAAAACACAAACGTTCAGCTCTGCAATGTGAAGCTGTGGTATGTAACTTATCTTTGCAAATGCGACAACCTTGACTCTTGGTGGAGGCATTACTAGAAGAGTATGGACGAGGTTGGCGGAAGTGCTGCTCCCTAGTGGTCAAAACATCCAACACCTTGGACAGCATATCAGTCATGCGACCAAGACTTTGACTGGTGACCGGTTCTGAAAGTTGCGTCCTGTGGCTTCCCACTGTCCTCTGCTCGAAGGCTGTAAGTTCTGTGGGCGAATCACTTAGACATTTGTTATGGTCACAAACATCAACTTTGTTTAGCTTCACATTGGAAGGTGTCCTGGTTGCAGAAACCATCTGAGTCTTTTTCTCTCTCTGAAATTCGTCAATACGTTCCTGCACCTCTTTCGCAGTCCACTGTCGAATTGGCTTTGTTTTGAACACATAGGCAAGGCCAGAATCAGGGCAGTTGCGTATAAACATCATTGCCACTTCCCTACCAACATCATCCATGTGCTTGCCTTGCATCTGCATAAGACACTCATCAGCAATGTCTGCTGCTTTGTTAATGCGAACCCAATAATCTATGGGACATTCATTGTGTTTTGGCAGCGTACTGTAGAAATCGGCAAGTGGCATACTAGAGTAAGATAGCATACTAAAATTCTGTTTCAATATGCCATATATTACGTCAGGCTGTCTAGCGACATCTAATGTTGGGTCACTGCGTAGAGCTATCTTGACAACATCTCTAGCCCTGCCTCTAAGTCTGCTCATGATTTCGTCTGCCTGATCAGCACATTGGAAATTCCTTTTCCTCAGATATAACTGCATCATTTCCACCCATTCACTAATGTCACTTGCCTCTGAACCATCCCCTTTGAACACTGGTGGTTCTTTAACATCAGTGTGCAAGATTACATTAACCCGTGACAGGTCAAGAGACTTGTTATCCACACCTGGAATACTGCAAGAGCCACAATCTACCCCATGATGAGAATGCTCATCAAACCGCCCAGAAGATAAAATTCTGGCAGTAACTGTGTCACCAATATGTTTCCCTAATTCTTCAACCATTGCTCCTAATTCTCTAGCAACATTGTCAGACTCACCAGTATGTGAGACAGCTTTAGGTGTAGAGGAGCACTGAGGTTGCCTATCATTAGTATATGCCCCAGTCATATCAACAACAACCGAATGCTGTGTTGAACACTGCCCTCTATCTGTAGAATGTACTGCCCCCTCTGCTATTTTCCCTGCTAAAATTGGGCTACCTTGGGAAAATTCCATTGTCACTACCCAAAAGTAACCAAAAAATATATATATAGTGACACAACTAGGAAGCTAAATCCATGATAAACAAAAATTGGAAGTATCCGGAAATAATAACCGGTCACTAAAGACAAAAACAAAAAAAACAAAAACTTCAAAAAGTGTACGCAAGAACCTAACTCCAATATAAAAGTGACCTCAGAGTCCAGGGCTTTGCTAACGTGAAGAGATGGCTTGGGAAACCACAGAGAGTCCCACTAAGGTGCACTGCCGTCGTCACTTCGGATGAGCCTCACAGATAAGCAGTCTATGATGAGGAAGGTGATGGACGAGGACTGGTCACCACCGCGCGATGAGGAAGACGAAGCACAGGGTCACGGCACCATTTGTAACCCCCCTTTATGGCTCGCTCTTCCTCAATGATGACACACAGCCAAAGCAGGTCGAGTCGGGACTTTTACTTGAGCCACTGTTCAAGCACAAGCAGACAAAAAACAACAGCCTCATTGTAAAGCTTCACCGCTTTTCACCAGCATCTCCTTCCAGTAGCAAAACTGGACTGCACCAGATTTTCTGACATACATTGTTTTACACATTACAGCATTAACAATCCCCTTTTTTTCTTTTTTTAGCTCAATACTTAACATTAATGTCCAGCTCGACTTGGAATGAAAATGAAACTATAAAAAAACGTGGCGAACACAGTAACATGTGGGATATTAGACACAAAAGTGGAAATATAAGTCTCGTACCTGTTCAAGCACAAGCAGACAAGAAACAACAGTCTCATTGTAAAGTTTCACCGCTTTTCACCAGCTATAAAATACAGAGAAAATAAGAATAAGCCTCACCTAGCCTTCAGACTGTATATAATACATTGCTTAGCCTAGCTAGCACAGCTAGGAGCTAGCCGCTAGCCGCTAGCCGCGGCAAATAATACCCTTTTTAAACAGCTCAACCGAATAAAATACTTGCTAAACCTGAGAAAATACAGTCTGTGGTACATGAAAGTAATGATATCTTCACTAAAATTGGATTATTTAACACATACAGCTTAGTTAAAAACGGAGAAACCCCAGAGACCTACCATCTCCTTCCAGTAGCAAAACTGGACTGAACCAGATTTGGTAGGTGGCTGCTATATATATAATGCAGTTCTCGGTTTTACTGGCAGGTGTCGCTGTCCTACAACAGAACAATGGGTTCAACTCCGCTTGCTACTTAAACAGGCACTAACAAGATTTTGGCGAATTCTAATAAAACAAGTACATTTAAATAAAGCGTCTTCTTTCTCTGTTACACGTGCACACGCACACACTCTAGCATGCGCATGCTTTTTCTCTCTCGCTGTTGGCGTCCTTAAAGAAACACAAACCCCAGTTTTACAACAATGCAATAAAATCACAGCCAGTGTGGATGAGGCACTCTTTGTGAATGCAGCATGTCTGCCGGGATAGTTTTAAGTCATATTGTGCTTTGTTGGTATGTCTGCTGGGATGTTAAGATGCTCAGTCTTCAGTAAGTGTGTTTAATTTGCGGTTTAGCCATATTTTTATCTTTGAAAGCCAAGACAAAAATACATCCCATACTGCAAAACTGTTCTGGCCCAAATCTGGCTCACATTCCCTATTTTCATCTGGCCCACTTGTCAGATGGGTTGATGGCAGTTGGGTGGACCTCTCCTGGTAGCAAGATGTGGGCTACATGTGCACCATGTTAGGGCCACACCTCAGCCAAAAGTAAGCAACACTGCTGTATCTGTGCCAAAAGTGGACCAGATCTGTTTTGAGACAGGCGGGCCAAATGCATGTGATAAATATGTGGGCCACCTTAGGCTCATAACAGATTGCCAGTGCTGAAAGTAGACCAGCAGTGCCATATCTTTGCCACACCCGCATGCTATCTGGGATTTCATCAATTTAATTTAGGCAATGCTGAAAAAGTTGCAACATAAATGAAACACAGGTATTCAGCCTTTTCAAATGTTTCATTTTAAAAACATAGATAAGGAGAGTTGGTAAAATTTCTGTTGTAAATGTAATAAGTACTTTAGGAGTGTATTGTACCCTAACAACATATATGCTTTAAAGAAATTCAGCATTTACATTTACATTTAAGGCATTTGGCAGATGCTCTTATCCAGAGCGACTTACAACCGTGCTTAGTGTTCCGCAGTGTTCTAGTGTTCAGCAGTGTTCTAAAATACATCCAGGTTTTAATTTATCAGAGCACGTGATGTGCAAATATTCAATCCATAAGAATACCACCACTCAGTTACTCTCGATTCTCACATAAGCTTGATGACGGATCCTAAGCTTAGGCATTCACAGCCTGGTGCAGTTTGTCTCTAATGTTTATTGTTCATATCAACTGCTAAGCAAAATTTAGACACCAAATACACCCATCAACCATCACATTAAAACCACCTCCTTGTATCTACACTCACTGTCCATTCTATCAGCTCCACTGACCATATAGGACACTCTGTAGTTGTACAATTCCAGACTGTAGTCCATCTGTTTCTCTGTATACTCTGTTCTTCAATGGTCAGGACCCCCACAGAGCAGGTATTATGTGGGTGGTGGATCATTCTCCACCCCCCACATATTATCATTTAAGTATACAGAGAAACAGATGGACTACAGTTTGTACTTTTAGAACTACAGAGTGTCCTATATGGTCAGTGGAGCTGATAAGATGGATAAAGAGTGTAAATACATTGAAATTGTTTTAATGTTATGGTTGACTGGTGTATATCTTGGCTGATCAGCTACATATGCCGCAAGTGGAAAAGTGTGCAAATTTTTTTTTTTTAACTGAATCATTCTTTTTTTAAAAAGATATGGAAGTGGAAATAAGAGACATGACAACTGTAAAGACCCACCAAATATGCAGTCTTTCAGAGTTGAATCTTTGAATGGCCTCTTCGCCCCTTTCCCAGCCCAGTTGAAACTGCAGGCCAACTCATTGGTCATGGCAGACTGCAAAACCCGCCGTATCATAGCCTCTGGTGTTCTGCCACCCACAACCACAAACTGGACATCTACAATCAATCAATTAATCAATCAATAAATATAGTCAAAAGCAGTAATTAGGGGTCCTAGCATGAACAAGTCTAGTAAGGCATTTTGGACCACTGAGGCCTCACAAGGCTTAAAGCGGTTTGGACCTTGTTTCTAGATCAATCAAGAAAATGAAGATTTAAATTCTGTTCCATAAGAAAACAGCTCAGGCAGTTTTCATGGACTCGGTCGTGAAGGTGGCGGAGAGGAGGACACTACACAAACTGCTGTGTATTATGGATGATGATGGGCACCCACTGCACACCATCATCATGGACAGAAGGAGCAAGTTCAGTGGCAGGCTGCTGTCACAGAGCTGCTCCACGGACAGACTCAGGAGATCCTTTGTCCCGAGAGCCATCAGGCTCTTCAACTCCTCCCAGCAGGGCCGGAAGAGGGACGAGGAGAGCTGAGCACTAAACTCTCTTATTTAATCAGAGACTCATCTATGCACTATTCACTTTACTGTATATACTGTACATCTGGACACTCTGACACTTACTGTATATACTGTACATATACTGTACATCTGCACTCCTGGACACTCAACTCCACTTAAATATCATGTCTATGATGTTAATTCATTCTGTTCATTTATCTGCTGTTAACTGCGTCCCTTGCTCATTTATTTATTACTTTTGCACTACAGCCTGTTTTGTACTTCTGTGTATATATTTCTTGCCTCCTTACCAAGTGAGATATATTTATATATTTATATTAACATATCCATAGATAGTGACTCGCTGTATGTATAGTTCTATAGCCTATACCTTAATAGTTAGTAATACTGCTGCCGTTACTGAACATCCCTTTTAGGTTTCTCATACTGCACAACACTGTTTTATTTTTATATTTTTTGTATTATTATGTGTATCTGTGCTGTTCGTTTTTTGTGAAACCGCTACTGGCTGCTAAATTTCCTTCGGGATCAATAAAGTATCTATCTATCATCTATCTATGTCATTTGGCACCATGTCATTCATATGTATTTGGCTCCATCTAGTGGTCAAAAAAAAGTGGTCAAAACTGGAGATGGAGAAGATTATTAACTTTCAGGTCAGTGTTGTAGAGACCCACTGAGACCTGTTCAGCTGTTTTTAACCAGTGAGGCCTCAGAAGGCTTAAAGCAGTTTGGACCTTGTTTACAGACAGAGAGGAAAAACTTATAGGAAGTGAGTTTATCAACAGACCTTCTTTTGCCACAAATAATGAACAGTGGTCTATTAACATTATATAAGTTGAGGCTTGTGTACAGGCCCTTATAGCATGAAGGGCCATTGTGGCAGACAGAAGTGAGAATAAAGACCTTAGAATTATTCAGAAAGCATCCAAGTCTTCAGATCATTGATCAGGGGCCTGAGACAGACGTGTACCAAGTTTCACTGAGATTGACCTTTTACCCTTGGTTTTATAAGCTGTAATGTAATTACATGTAATTACAAAGTTGTGCGGGACAGAGAGCTGAATCAAATGACACCAGGAGTTCATCTATAGACTGTGTAATAACATTGTAATAGGCAGTATGAGTAAGTGCTATAGCGCCCCCTAAAGCCCAAGCTGCATCATTCTTTGCACACCTCATCTAAGTCTCATTCTATACAGGTTACCAAAGGCCTGTGTTGATCTGAGTAAAGGCTGATAAGTTATAGCAATATTAGCTATAAATTTCAAGGCCAAAGTGATTCGCTGATTTATAGAAGTCATGCCGAGTAAAAAAGGTCAACATTTTGTTTGATAATTATCTACCTAGAGACTATTTTACGACCAGTTTGGAACAGAGACTAGTTTGATAAGTGGGATTTTTAAACAGTTAATGATTGCAAAATAACTATACATTTTTTGGAACACAATTGTATTTACAAAGTTGTTTGGAATACTCCAGTGCATGATGGGAATACATTTGTTTGACATTAGTTTTACATTTGTATGAGATATACCTGATTTTCCAGGATAGCGCTCCCTAGTGGCCAAATCTTTTGAAATTTTACTGGCTCTTACAAAGTGCCTACAAAGACCATTCAAGTTTCATGATTGGTTAAGGTTAAGCCTTTCAAATGCCTACTGAGAGCTGATTGGCTAATGGCATCCATAAATTTTGATGCATCAAGTCATCCTTAGAGATTTACGTATAGACTGTCTCCAAGATGAAGTGTGCAAAATTTCAGCTCGATTTCAGCTCGAACTTACTGTTGCTGAGAAACAGTTATGTAGCCTTTGTAGCGCCCCATCGATGTAAATGCACCAAATTCGATAGGTGACCTCAGAATCTAGTCCTGAACCAAATACCCAAGTTTAAAAATTTTTGGATGCAACATTTATGAGTTACAGATTTTTTTAATTAGGGTCCTAGCATGTAGTGCAGGGACCCCATCGTATTTGTTAGGATTTTTTTTTCTCGGCTGAAACGCATCATGGAGCAAAGACCGCAAGGCGTAGAGACACCAAATTTGGCATGAAGGTAGAATGGGGTTAAATGACTCAGCCACAAAAAAATATATAACACGTTTTGGCTTATACCTCCTAAACCAAAATTTTGCCAGACAAAATTACATTTTCTCCAGATTCCTGGTCTTTGATTTGGTCGTTGTTTGAATAATAACAACAACAATAATAATAATAATAAGAAGAAGAAGAAGAAGAAGAAGAAGACGACTAACAAATAATGCAGGGTCCCTGCACTATGTAAAATTGTTTATTAGATCTTTACAATAAATGTGGTACATTACTCTAAATAATTTAATAGTATTTCCACTGAGTATACTATAAAACCAGTACATTAATATTAAAATAACTGATGAGTCCTTACAGTTTTGCAACGGACTGCTTTAGCCTGAAGCTGTGTCTCTGCCTGCACGAAATCGTCCACCGTTTTTAAGGGCAGAATTAAAGCAGGACCAGGTGATTCTTTGTTCTCATGATGCATTCCAATGTGTTCTTTCATTTCTTCAATATCCTTTTGGATTTTTAGGATCTCCTTTCAAGCGTCTTTTATGTCCTTACAGATGCTAACCAAAATTGTCATCACTTTGTTGAATGCCATGTCTTGCACACAAACAAAACAAGAAAACAAAAGTTCCAAAAGTTTTTCTAAACTTTTTTACAGTTCTTGCTAACTTGTTATTGTAAAAGAGGTTAAACACAGTTTTATTTTGTTATACTTTGTGAAGCTGAAACTTAATCAGGGACAATGACTTCCACTGTCCATGTGCCTTCCTGAGACGTACTCAAGGACAGTCACATTCACTTTTTTAATTATAACTATAAGAAAGTCAAGTGTTTTTAAAAAAACAATTACAATGACTAAATTTATCAATGATTGTAAGAAAACGTACAGTCTGTAAATATGTAATCTTTAAGCCCATATGTTGAAACAAGTATCATACCTTTCAGGACTTGACTTGTTTCAGGCCATGTTGGATCTGGTCCTAAAACAGAAAATTACAAGAGCACACTGAAGAACAATAACTGACATTATACAACCTCTTTGGCTGGCAGAAATATTGTATACTTTTGTTTTTTTTCCAAAGCTGTGCTAGTTCATAATTTTACAAGTATTTTTTTCTTCCCCACAATAACATATTGAAGTGCTGCCAAATGTGATTTTTTTTTATGTGGATATGTAGATGGCTGGCATAACTTTGGGATTAATTTAAACCTGTAATATATTAATGCTTCTATATTTTAACAGGAACCGTTTAATCTTACACCAGAATGTAGGTTTGGCTACAATGCAAGCAGAGTACTATTCATAAATATTAACTATAACAGAGCAGATAAAATATTCATTACATCAATTTCCACCATACTTCTGCAAGTCAAGTAGGTGTCTTTATGTAAAACCAATCTGGGGTCATGATTCTACAACAGAACAACATCCAGGGTCACCACAAAAACTGCACACATCACATATTCTCACATGGATTAGTGGAACAAGATATTTTTAGAAATGTATTTACCATTTCTTTCATATACTGGCCCTTGTAGTGTGTAGTACACAGGGTTGTTGCTGCCTTGGGAGGCTAATATGACAAACAAAACATCACTAAGTATGCTCTAAAGAATTAAAATTAAAATGAACATTAACCCATTTTAGATTACCAACCATAAAAGGACTGCTCAGACCACTGCACTGAATCCAAGCCTGCAAATAAAATCATTAAGTCAGAGTCATTTACCGCAACTCTTTTAGACCTGTTAATTCTGATAAGGAGTCTGTCACTTTTATATGGTGCTATGATTTAGCATGCTCAAAAACACGATTTAATAATTTAAATAGAAAAAAATAAAAAAAAATTGTTTATAAGTGGGTAACAAACTTACCGCTCTGATACGGAAATGTAAGACCATTTCCTGATCCTCTGCCTGAGAGCTCTGAAAATACAAGGGTCTTATTAACATAATTTGAGTTAATTTAATATATCAAATGTCATTTATCTCAGTGTCAGTAACTAATTTTCAAAGAAAACAGTTAAATCTATGGAATAACTAGTTGTTGAAAACATTATTGTTCCATAAACATATTTCGTATAGGCTATATGATGTGATTAAGGACATGCATAACAGCAATGTTCTCAAACATTTTTTACTTAAACTGCTGGTATGTGGCACAGGGTGTTTGACAATTTTTTTCTGTTAGTCAAGTTCTTTGTGACATATGACAAACAAAGGCTTACTCCGTCAAATATGCTTTTACCAACTTTGAAACCTGCCAAATGTTTAATGACATCTACTGAAATTTCACTCAAGCATGGAAAACAGTCTCAACCTTGTATGGATTGATACTAAATAACCTTCATACCATTTGACAGCCACGGTCCATGGTATGATCCTGCACAATCAAAAATATGTATATATTTTAGCAGCTTTGTAAAAGAGGTCTTGTAAAAATGTGTTATGCCAAGAATTATTCTAACCCTTATTTGCTCTTTCTTAGCTCTGCAGTGTATATCCAGGGGTACTTTCTAATGAGAGAAATTAAAGTACATTACTGTTACAAAGAAAAAGTAGACTTGGTGCTCCTTAATTGTTGAACTATTTCCTTAGCATATGATGTGATTAATGACCTACAAGCCAACTTTCTATGAACTAACAGTTGCTCCATCATTGTTGAGTAATAGATAAAATGTAAAAATGTTACCTGGCAGCACTATTGGAGGGGGCTTGGCTAATTGTCTGCTTTTTGATTCCACAGGGTCCTCATCAACATAGTCACTGTAACGAGTATAGGGCCTGTGCAGATGATTTGACTGTTAGATCAATTTTTAAAGACTGGAAGTGCAAAATTTAAAAAAATATGCAAATGCACCTCATTTTCCTTCTTTTCCGTTCTTCTGTCTCCTCATCTGAGTGTAGGTCCGATGTGTAGTAACCTTGCTCATCTAATTTAAGATGGCTGTAAGCCATGTCATAGGTATCTTTAAAAAAAAAAAAAAAAAATTACCAAAAGGAGGACAACACTGGAATGCTTTTCTGAATTAATTTGTTCACACACAAATACATTAAGTGCAGTACTCACCACAAATTACTAGACACCACACATGGTCATAAACTGCCCAGTCAGGTCTTGTTTTTTCTTGTTGTTTGACTGCTTTTTGTAGCTTTTGGTTGTTATAGGGTGGCCATGAACACCTCTCACCCTCCAGCCAGCAGCTAGGTACGACAGCTGTGCCCCGTCCTCAAATTCAACTACACAGTATTGTTTTTTCTCCATCTGTAATAACTGAACATGTTTAAAAAACAAAACAGGGATCCAAGCTAAGAAATGTCAAGACAAAAATCCAGATAAACAGCACTCAAATGTCTCAAAATGTTAACAGTGCATTACAGTGAATACTTTTCTATCGGTGTAGTTTAAGGATTTCAAATAAAAGTTGACACGAAGACATTTCATCCACATGAAAACCATGAACAAGATCTAACACTATAGCTGCCCTGACACTGAATATTAAACATTACAAAAGACATTTTAAGCAATCAACATATCTACATAACATATCTACATAAACATATTCTATAATTTCCTGGGGAGGAAAGTTACAATTAGGCTAGTGATTCTGTGTTCCACTGTACTGTAGAGCATTAAAGAAATTGTTGATCCTGAAATCATATTCACATTTTAATTCCTTTTCAGAACAGGAGCTGCGAGGCTGAAGCTGCCAAAAAGCACAAAAATGTAGTCACCTGAAGTATCTACATTCTTTCTGTCAAAACATCTCGAAACTGCTCTCAACCTGTTCTCACCACATCCAGGTCTTAATTAAGGTCTCAGACTATTTGACGTGGTTTAGCACACAGCAAGAAAGTAAATAAAACCCTCTGAGACAGGCAGACACTTCAGACAGAAACTAGGCTGGTAGAAAGCCCGATTTTGAATCAGATTCATCCATATTTTTTTGAGAGTTAGCACTTCCTGCTCTGAGTCAGCGGTCTGAAGTTGCAGACACAGGACTCAGTTATACAAGTTTTTTTTTCGTCACACAGTGGTGCTGTGTGTCATGTAAGTGGTTTGGTCATATATTCCAAACGTGATGAAGGCGAAGGGCCTATTCACATGATTGTTAGCAGCTTTAGCCTAACAGCTGTAGTTCAAAAGTTAAAAAGGAAAGACACGTTACTCAACATGTCTTGGCCTTTAAAGCAAATGACAGAGCCACTGGTATGTTGCATATAGACACATCATGTGTGTGAGGATTCCTCAGCACTGGTAGCCCCTCAGTGTGATCCATCAGGAATGATCCGCTCATAGAGGAGACAGATAAGAGGGAGAAGTGTGGGTGTTTGGTCCATTTATGGAGAAATGTAAATTAAAGCGAACAAATAAGTTTTGAGTCTAGTTTTAAATGTAGAGAGTGTGTCTGATTCCCGAACGGATAAATGGAGAAGATTCCATAGTTTCGGGGCTACGCAAGAAAAGGCTCGACCACCTGCTGTGGTTCTTCTGAACCTAGGTACTGTCAGCAGGCCGCTATTTTGTGAGTGGAGCGCACGCATGGGTTTGTATGAGTGAAGTAGTTCACTGAGATACTGAGGGGCCAGACCGTTCACTGATTTGTATGTAAGGAGTAGAATCTTGTAGTCCACACGGAATTTAACAGGTAGCCAGTGTAGTGAGGACAGTATTGGGGAAATGTGATCGTATTTTTTAGTTCTAGTAAGGACTCTAGCAGCTGCATTCTGGACAAGCTGGAGCTTATGTAGAGCCTTATTTGTGCATCCGGCTAAAAGTGTGTTGCAATAATCCAGCCTAGAAGTTATGAAGGCATGGACCAGCTTTTCCGCGTCTTTTAAGGATAAGATATTGTGTAGTTTAGCAATATTCCGTAGATAGAAGAATGCCGTCCTAACTATGTTACTGATATGTGCTTCAAAAGACAAGCTGGTATCGAAAATAACACCTAGATTTCTCAGAGTTGAGCTGGGAGTAATAGTGTGGCCATCTATATTCAAGACAATTTGGGAGAGTTTAGTTCTCTCTGCATTAGGGCCGAGTAGCAGGACCTCAGTCTTGCTTGGATTAAGCTGAAGGAAATTCTTGGCCATCCAGTTTCTAATATTAGTAACGCAATTTTCAAGTTTATTTAGGTTTAAAGCCTCGTTTGGTTTGGCCGATATATATAATTGTGTGTCATCAGCGAACAGTGAAAGCGGACGTCGAAACTACGGATTATGTTACCAAGAGGCTGCATGTAAAGGGAAAAAAGAAGTGGCCCGAGCACTGACCCTTGAGGGACACCATATCTTACTAGTGTATGACTACTTAATCTATTTATTGTAGTATTGTAGTTGTATTTACTTATTGTAGATTAATAAACTGATGCTGGTGTGCAAAGTAGTGTCCTTCCATCACATGGAAGTTCTGGGTGAAACACTCGCAGAATATCAGGTAACTTGCTATATCGGGTAAATTTATTCTCAAAGAATACATTTAGAAATCGCTTAACCTAGTCTTTTTACCATTTCAGTTTCTCACAAATTTTGCTACAAAGGTCCACAAAACGACTGCAGCTAGTTAAGTTAGCTCATAGCTAAATACGGTTAACTAAACGACGGCTAGCTATCGTTCAACATTTGCTTTTTGTCCTAATGTTACAATTGGCTAACTGCAGCGAACATTAACTAACTATGGCTAATTAAATATTAGGATTGAAAACTTCTTTCACTTGATGTGACTGAAAAAAGCTAGCTAGCAAAGTTTCAAATGAACCGACCGTTACCCACCTGCCATGACGCGCGCTCGTCCGCTCTGTGCCGATGGACGCCTGTGTGGGAGGGGCATAGACACAGGCTGTTTGCATGATTGGTCCATATATTAGCATTTCCAGGATTTCTTAATGCTTAACGGGATTTAATATATATTATTCTGGAGTGTATATTTTTGTAAATCCATAGTATGATATTATAATCGGGTATTTAAAAGGATAATTAAATATAATTGTACCACAGTTACTTCCGACCCCAGTGTGATTGGCTGAGAGACCTTCTATGAGTGCCAATACTGCACAGTAATTAACGGCACTCTGACTGAAGCTTATTACTCCGTCAGAGATCGCATGATCTGCTACACTGTGGATAATTCAAACACAGAATGGTGAAAACTAAACCAAGCTCAGCTTCACAGTAAGTTCTTAAATAATACTGAAAAGCTTTCTCGGTGTGTGGCGCTTTGGGATTAATATTACCTGTGACATCAATGTTTCCCCGTTGCATGTAACCCTGATGATGATAATGGGAAGATATGAACTGTAATAATACACTCGAGGTTCGTGCCTAGGACCGCAGTACACCAGTACTAGTACTTGTAGGTTATAGTTCTGCGTTACGTATCAATCCTTCTAGATTTAAATGAGTTATATTTCTGTGCTAGGATAACTGCTTTAGCTCACACAGCTATTGACACTGTAGTCACAGTACATAAGTAATATAACTGTGGCTCCCTGTTAAGTGTATACTTTGTAATACAGTGTATACAGTGTAATTCTTTCTAATAAGGGGGGGACTGAATTATTATTTTATTAAATTAAGCTGTATTTTTTTATTTATATCTGTGTGGCTTACTTGGTTAATTTACAATGGTTAATGTTAAGTTTAGCTATAATGTTAACTAGTCTATACTCTGTCCTAACTGCAAATGACTTTCCCTTAGGTTTAAGCTTGGGCTTTGCAGTGTGTACATGAAATTGAGACTTACAGAGAACCCAGAGCCCCTTAGCTTAGTAACCCCTAACCCAGAGGGCGCTACACTTATACATACTTGCACAATCAGTGGTTGACTAAATACTTTGAACCTTTTGAAGCATGAACCTTGATGTAAGTGCTGTAAACTAGTTAAAGAAATACTATTTTGGTTCTTCTAAAAAATTATTACTAATTAAACAACAGCAGTAATCAAACGATAGCTGACTGATGTTAACACTGTGAACATTGATGAGCACGTCAGAACTCGATCACCTATTCAACACTTCAGTGACCATCATTTTTGTAACATATTGTTCAGCCCTCTGTACTCTCTTCCATCCTTCCACAAGGATGTTAAAGTTGGCTAACGCTAACATTAGGTAGCCCTCTAAGGTGGAGACATAGTAAACCTATATTTCTGTATGTAGAGCTGGACTCTGTACTGGAGACTGTTACTGAAATGATTAAACCTCATTTCATTATTATTCACCTTTCAAACACAAACACTGACCAGTGAAATAATCCCTACATTACGTAACATTACCCTCTTATTCCTGGTATATTACATCATTACCTACTTATTAATACTTTTCCATACAGTTAATCCGAGTTTTACCATAATGTTATTGTCATAACATTGTGGAACGTCACTTATTTTCAGTTTTACCATAACCCACCTATTAACATTTCGCCATATAATTACCCATTTATACGTTTACGTTTTACATTATTCACTAATCACAAATTTTACCCTTTCATTGTGAACCTTTACCTTATTACTTCATTACTGATTTTAAACCACTATTACCCACTTATTAACAGTTGTATCATAACATTGCCCATTAGGTACCAGTACTATACTGTTTTCCACTTATTACCAATATGTAAGGTAAATGTGCAAGCAGTAATCTCTTTGTCTTTGGGCAGTAACTAGAGAAAGATCTACCCTGTAGTACCTTACTTGTGTCTGGTGCAGAACTAAAGTCTGTCAAAGGCAGTGAAACTAGTTTTTTGTTTCTTGAGTCCTTGAGTTTGGTTCATAGAGTTCTGTAACTATTTTTCTTCATGCTCTACCCATAAGACATTAACTCAAGAACTGCAGAAGAACACTTATGGAAAATATCATTATATGTATTAACAACCTAACAACTTTAATTATGCCAGAGTTTATTGAATAATGGTCATTAAAGGTAATCAAAAGGAAAAACAAAGACACTTGATAATTATACTCAAGCTGTAAAGACAGACGGTAATCTAAAGAGTTGCCAGCATGTCTGTAGAATTGCAGAGCAAATTACAGTACATATTTCACATTAATCAAAAACGTAATTGTTAAACACAGCTATTTACGTTATTATTGACTGTAACATTAATTAAACAGAAAAGCTTATACTTCATTACATTAGTGCCCCACTGATTAAAGGAAGATTAAACAAGGATTGTGTAAAATCTTTACTGAGAAGTCTGCATTCAGAAGTTGCATCAACTTTGGAGCAGCACTGATATCACTGGGATCTACAGACCTATAAAGTAAAAATAAAAAATTAGTGAACATGCACTTAAATCATAAGGAGTTACATATGCACAGTACAGTACTCCATCTCTTTGGTGTAACATCAAACTGTGGTAATTAAGTGGATTGGGGAGTTGGAAGCATTCTGAACTGATTGCTCTGGGTTAACTGCATTTATGAAAATGCCCTGCTTGAAGTGTTCTCATTAATAACATGGCACATTAATGTGTCTAAAGCATTACACCTACTGTTACTATAGTACTACTGCTCATTACTGTAGAAGATGAAGAATCACATCCTAACATTGCCCTGCATTATGCTTTTGAGAGACGCTTCCAAACCATCAGCCAATAATATAACACATGACTCAAAAATCAGAATCAGCACAGCGTTTCATAAACACAGTTCAGCCTCTGTTTGTGTTGCCCCATTCGCTCCCATGTTTATAAAATATGAGGAAACATGAAGGAAAGTGAGTATTTATGAGTGCCAGTGTTCACCTGTGTTTTCGTTAGTCCAGATAAAAGGTCCCATAGAGATGGAGGTCCTGTCATGTATGTCCACAGACCGACCAACTCTGTGATGGTGTCCAGAGAAACAGTGCTGCAAAACACCCAGGATAAATTGAGATTGTTGAGGCTGGCATGGATCCAAGTACTTATGATCCTTATAGTGTAACTAGCATACATTTGCATTGCTTTATATTAAAAAATTAAAATTAGGCTTTGTAGGACAGGTTCTGTTTGTGTCACCTAAAAGTGTTGAAATAAAAACAAAAAAAACAAAAAAAAACAATAATTTGTCATGCTGTAGTTCACTAAGCAGTCTAACTTGGTACAGAAACATCAATATTTTCAAAGTTTCCATGAGCAGGGGGTTTCAAAACTGGGGCATTAACATAATAATCAAATAATGTGTGTCAAATATGTGCAGGCCTTGTATCAGATGGGCACTTATGGTGCCAAATCCCAGCACTGAACAATCATCATGCCCTTTTGCAAAAGGAGGGAGCCCCATATCTATACCCCACATACCCCCACATATATTCTTTTTCCCTTTCATGTGGATGAATACAATTCATCGTTGGCCTGCATATTCAGGGTATATCTGAAGCCTGCTCTGTATTCAACATGGGACTGTTGAACTGGGGGATAAAACTGACCGCTACACAGTTGTTGTTCTGCAGAAGACAAAGGTGGACGTCGCAGTGAAGGTAAACTTTGTTGTAGTCGTTAAAGGTGAACATCTTGAAGGAGAACCGTGCGATTGTGGAGACACCGTTTTGAAGAACTTCCACTGTGATATCATCTTTATTAGGACACCTGAAAACAGGAAACAAGACAATTCACATATTACTGACAGGCTGTAACGGGGGTGAGAGTTGGGGTGTATGTTACCTTTGCTCATACCTATTAATGATGAGATCCCAGCGGACAGCAAAGTTGGGGTCATTCACAGGAGTGGCCCAACATGAATCTATCACTGTGGCAATCTGACGGCCATCCACTCCCTGAACAATCACTCCCACATAGATCCTCTCATCCAACACAATATACGCACTGCCATTGTAAGGGTGGGAGAAGGCAGCATCCTGGAAGGGAGTTATCCTGACCTGGTACAGGCCCTGGCCATCTGGAAGCTTCTTGTGCACTATGCTATGTAAATATCAAACCACAGATTGATTAGTTCATAGTGTTCCTGTGTTAATTAAGCCATGCAACTACATCTCCATGCACTTTATAACCCATAAACTGGAGCAGTCCAACAGTTGCTATTAGTGGGGTTTCAGTAAAGAACCCAGGGTGTAGCACACTCTACCTCTGCAGAGGGTTTAATTCTGTGTCCATGGTAAGCGTCTGGCTGAGCTGGTAAACACATGAGAAGCTCAGCTCCAGATGCTTCTTTCTGTTGATGGGTCCTCCTGCTGAGTTCACCACCCCCTCGATGGAGTTGTTGTAGATGAAGTGTGTGCCGTTGGCCTGTGGATATATTGTATTTACAGGCTGTCAGAAGCTGAACGTGATGAGAATGAACTAACACCAAATACAGTTTTTAAATACTTAATGACTCAGTCAACTCCAAACTGTTAGATAATAGTAAAGTTACAGCAGTTTTCCGGGGCTGAATGTAAGTGTTATGATATTTGTTCATTGAGTAGGTATTAGAAGTATTTAATTCTGGGATGTGGATATATATACCATTTTAACTTTGCCATGCTCAGTCAAAGTGTTCAGGTAGGTGGGGCTAAGAGAGGCATAAAAACACTCAGTAAACCTGAAAACCTTTTTACTGTCACTTCCTTGTTTATTCACGGACCACTGTGGGTTACGAGGGGTTAAACTCTATTCCATATAGTAATATGTCCGGGCCCCAGTTTCTACTGAGCTGCAAAGGGTCTCACCTCATTGTTTGAATAGACTCTGACTTGGTTATCATTCCAGAGCTTAAAAATTAAATAGCTGCAGCTGATAAAAGAGATGCAGTTCTTAAACCAATTATGCTAGCTAACTGACCCTTTGTGGATTCCCTTGATGAACTCTATGGGTTTATTAAAGGTGTTTCTTGCTATTAACCCACATCTTCAGCTTCAAGTCAATTCAGATTTATTTATTTGTAGAGTGCATTTTAAGGAAAAGCTCTGTCAGAGCAAGGCCAAGAAACCTTGAGAGGAACCAAGACTCAAAAGAGGAACCCATCCTCGTCAGGTTGATGCCAGACATGCACGTAAAGCGATAAGGATTTACAATCGAATGCAATGTCATCATGGCTTAACAAGCAGATATACACCTGTCAGTCATAACATCACACCCACCATATAGGTGCACTTTGTAGTTCTACTGTTACAGACTATAGTCAATTTGTTTCTCTGTATATATTACTACCCCCCTTTTGCTCCTGTTCTTTAAGTCAGGACCACCACAGAGCCGGTATTATGTGGGTGGTGGATCATTCTCAGTCCAGCACTAACACTGAGGGGTTTAAACACTCCAGCAGCACTGCTGTCTCTGATCCACTCACACCAGCACAACACACACTATCACACCACCACCACTTCAGTGTCACTGCCGTGCTGGGAATAATCCACCACCCACATAGTACCTCTATGTTGGTCTTGTGGTGGTCCTGACCACTGAAAAAAGCCAATGGGATAACACAGACTGATGGACTACAGTCTGTAAGAAGTAGAAGGTGCACCTCGGTGGTAAATGGAGCTGATAAAATGGATAAAGAGTGTAGACATGGGATAGTGTTATGGCTGATCAGTGTATATAATAAAGCCCCATCCAAATTAAGGTTTAAATATCTCCAGAGGGATGTATATTATTTAAGTTAGAAACTTAAAATTGAGTCTATAAGTGTAATGTTCAGTGTACCGTAAGGTTTGTGCCACAGATATGGTCGTCGTTATCAAAGTGGAACACCAGTCTGCCATTCTGGAGCGTCCCATTGCATCTGGAATCACTTAGGTGCAGGACATTAGCAGGGAAACCAGCTTCAAAGAGCTGACAGCGGGACAGGGACATGGTGCCAGAGCTGCTCTCGCAGGTTTCACTGGAGTCTGGTACACAAAGAGAGGAGTAAAAGAAAGAAGGTGTGAGAACCTGAAACAGGTGCATCTGGATATATCTGCATACAAGTGGTTGCACTGACCACTCAGCTAATAAATCTAATTTATTATAAAAGTCTAATTGGATAGTAAAATAGTCATTGGGCTGATATGTCTTATAACATGCGTTATTTGGTTATTACACAACTTTTATTTAATACAGTTCAATTCTTCAGTGAACACTAAAGCCCACTTGTGTACAACGGCATCAACAAAATTTAGGAACACTGGTAGAACTTTGTAAAAGCATACTTTTCAGCTTTCTTTTTAATAAATGGTATAATGCATTGATAAGGTATTAAAATGATCTCTCATTTACTTATTTACAGTTAACTTTTCATTTACCCTGGCAAATATTTGGGATAGCCCAGCAATCACCATAATGACGACTGTGTAAAACCTTAGCAAGTGGCTAGCAACACTCTGTTTTTATTCCAGAAACAGACTTTGGATAATGTGTTATGTTAATGATTTATAGCACATAAAAAACATGACTACAATGTATATAATGCATGTTCATTAAAAGTTATAGTCATGCTTATGGTGCCTGCATGCATTATAATGTGTTATAAATGTTTTCTTAGCATTTAATAGACACATAATACACTGAATGTGTGAAACCAGATAGAATCAATGTTTACCAGTTTTCTGTTTACGAATGTTTTCTGACTATATCTAGCTCTAAAAAGCTCACTGACAAAGTAGTACTACTCTTTGGTTTGATAAGGAATCAGTTGTTTCCACTGGACTGATAAAACTGGTGCATGGAAGCACAAAGATTCCTCTAGTACATGCCCACATGTTAAAATATGCTCATACCGTAAGATTCAGACTTTGGTCTCGGATGGTTCTCATTACAGAAGCAGCCATAGATGCCATCCTTCTCCCCACACCACTCATCTGCAGTGCAGCTTAGCTCTGCACAGGGGTTCACCGTCACTACACAGAGAAAAGGTACAAGTGCATTACACATACTGTACTTAATCCATAAACTTCAAATACTTATCAATCACATTTCTACTGTGCATTTATTACATATAATAATCTGGACGAGTTCTAGAAATATAGTAGACTTACAGCAATTTAGATCAGAGCGCCAGTCTGAGACTTCAACCCCCACCGTAGTGCAAGCGACCTCATAGGTCTCCAGAGCTGAACACAGCATTTTGTTATCCAATGAGTAGACACACAGGTCATACACACAGGTGTCATAGTAAAGCATGGGGTTGGCAAAGGCATGGCAGAGCTGGAAGGGTCCACTGGTGTTGGTGATGACACTACAGAGTTCAGAGTACTCTTTTCTAAAAGGGCAGTCATTCACATCAGCTGCCCTGTCATTAACGCCACACCTGCAAACAAAACAAGACATTAAAGGGACAGTTTAAGACAGTGAAAGTGTGCTGCATAGTAGCTTGTACAGTTACTTTTAATTAAACTGTTTTCACTGTACACATAAAACCCATTTTCCTGTGACCGAGGTCATAGTCACCTGTCACCTAGTTATCAGCCATATCATCTCAAGTCAAATAGTTGTTTAGATAGAAATTGTGTAAAATAGAAATAAAAAAAAAATTGCTTCTATATTTTACAGCTTTTATCTAAATATAAACATTTACCCTTCATCACTGATGTCTGATCTCCAGCTGTTACCAAAAACATTGTCATCAGGTGCCAGAGCTCCACTGGGCATTGCTTTGTCATCCGCAGGGTCTCCATTGTTGTTGCCACACATTCCACAGACAGATCCTTGGAAGCTCGGACCCAGTCTCACTGAAAGAGTGTAACGGCCGTCAAAGTAGACCATGAGCTCGTTTGATGCATTCACAACCACAAAGTCTTGCTCCTGATATATTTCTGCAAAGTAGCTCATTTGAAAACCAGATGAGTCTATGTCATTCCCATCAACCTGCAGAAAGAGGAGAGAAGGAGTTTAAAACGACAAGAAAGCTTAAATATTAGACACTTCTGATTCCCTACAAGCAGAGGTACACTGAGGAAAGGACTAGTACCTTCACTTTCTTGTTTTGTCCAATAGAAATCTGTGTCTGCTGTCCCCACTGAGCTAGCCATACATCCACTTTAGACGCAAAGGACACAGCCATGTTCCCACGATGCATGTTAGTTGCCACCACACGGAACTCTAGGCCATTGTTTAGGACATTCCCACAGGTCTTAGAAATCTCATATGAACAAGTTCCCTAGAGAAAACAAATGACAGATTTCCAATGTAAATTCAACAATACTAATGCACAATGTCTACTAATGCTGGGGTTATATAGGTTTACTGAGATGTGACACACTTAAATCATGTCTAATTAAATCAAGGACCAGGGTTCAGCTTCTTACCTGGAAGGTGGCTACAGCTCCATCAAAGGTGAGGTAATGCGGATCACCCCAGACCATACATGAGGACATTGTACTGTAGCAGCCAAGCAGGCCATTCCTGACTACACACTCCTGGGTGGGAGAGCAGGAGGCAGAGGAGCATCGAAGATCATTTGGAGCAAAGCACTCACAGCGTTCTGAACATTCTGGAGTCCAGAACTTCTCACCAATCTGCAAAACCAAAGCACATGAATTCATTGTAAGTAATACAAGATAGTAATATACTAAAGGGATCTGATACTGGTTAGCACTAGCCTCTAGAAGCTGGTGAAGGTTAGCTGTGCTAGATTAAGCAGTATTAATAAAGAGAGTCATACAAAAACAAAACTCCCACTGCATGGATCCTTCCAGATAAGCACAGTCACTGTAACGGTTCAGGTCTTTGACTGTAGTCCTGATAGAACTTATTAAAACATAGACTTACATGGAAATAGAATCCATCGTACAAGCAGCCACACTGTTCCACTGGCACACAGAGTCCCCCACTCCTCACATAGCCTTTATTACAGAAACAGCCCTCTGAACACGTCCGCTCACATACAGCATCAATGCTGCTGGCACAGGTATGCCCACAGTCTGTGCCACACAGCTCATAGTGGCTGTTTGCAGGACAGTCCATTGCTGTGAAATGACCATACATGATTAGCACCATCATAGCAAACTATGCCATTACTGTTCCATATGGCAGTATCCATGTTTAATTAACCACCCTGAACCTTCATTTTAAATACACATGGACTCACACTACCTATTAGAGTCTATCATGGTTCATTACCACCTAACACTGGGTAACACACTCACACCCTTCTTCAGTCACTTACTGCAGGTGGTGTTCTCTCTCCAAGAGTAGATCCAGACGTTGGCAGAGTGGCAGGCACTCACATAGGTTTGGATGGAACGGCACAGTACATCGTGTCTGTACTCAGAGAGGCATAAATCAAACACACAGTCGTTGTAGTAGGCCTGCGGGTCCACGGTGGCATGACAGAAGCTCAAGGGACCCTGGCTGTCTCTGAGAATCTCACACTGAGCCTGTGCCATATCTTGATTTTGGCATGATGGAGAGTCTTCACGTCCATGACTGCAAGTTGTATCATTCTCAACTTTCCAGTCAGCTCCAAACTCTAAAGCTGAAGGAACCAGTGCACCTGAGCGTGTGAGGAAATCATCATCGCTCTGGCCATTGAAGTTACCACACAGGCCACATGTGGCTCCTCTGTAACTTGTTGGGACTGTGATGCTCGCTACCCAGGAGCCATCGTAACTCACACTCAGGCCAAAATCAGTTGTGATGAATGTGTTCTGTCCACTGGAGTAAATGGAAACACGTCCAGAGTCGAGCAGGACAGGCAGGTTTCTGATCTCACCATCAACCTAATGGAAAAAATAGAAGTCAGTTTAAGGTATTTGTATATCAAATATTTAAGTCTCTATGTTCTTTAAACAACTTTCCTCTGTTAACACAAACCAAAGAATTTCAAACCACACTATAACATGTCAAGTACTGTGGGAATAATACAAAGAAGCGAACTGAACCTGGCGTGCAAAGAAACACATATATCGCCAAATTATTAACCAGGGCTCGCACACACATATACAGTAAAACCTGTAAAAGTCTGCACACCCTATTCACCTTCATGCTTTATTGCCTTACAGACTACAAAAGAGTTCTTTTTTTGCCTCAAGCTTCTGCACACAATCACCAATAATTACAAAGTTAAAACAGAAAGATTTATTCAGAAAATATGATATTTATTTTACTGACAAATCCGGTTTATTTAGGGGATACATGTCTGTACACACCCTAAAACCTGGTTAATGCACCATTGATGGGAATTATAGCTTCAAGTCATTTTAGGAAAGAAGCTACGAACTTGGCACACTTGTTTCTGGACAGTTTTACTCTTTACTCCTGGCATATCATTGAAGCTGGTTGTTGGTCCATTCATCATTAACTATAGAAATTCTTTGCTTACCTCAGCAGTACCCCTCCTGTTCTGTGAAACATGCACCATATGATCTGAGACATTGACGTAAACATCCACAGTGATTGACACAGGAGCCCCATTCCATGCTTCATTTCTGGCAACAACTTCGAAATACGGCAGGCCTTGATTATCATTACACACAGTAGCCAGTATGTATTTGCAGGTGCCCTGGAAGTCAAACATGTGACCGTCAAAAGAGATGTAGTGGGGGTCTCCTGAAGCAGAGCATGTGGCACGGGGTAGAGGATGACATCCATACTCTCCATCAACAATACGACAGGTTTCCTGCTCACTGCAAGATGACGGCGTGCAGCGAACAAAACCTGTAGTCCCATCACATTCACACAGGGACTGGCACCCTTCACCATGCCAGAAGCGTTCTCCACCCTGCCTGTAGCGCCTTTCATGGAGACAACCACAGCCGGTAGGTGGCACACACCGATCTCCGCTTAGAAGAAACCCATCATCACATTGGCATCCTTCCTGGCAAACCTGGATGCAACTATAGGGAAATGAGAGGCTTGGGCAGGCTGCAGGACAGGAAGTACCACACAGCTCATAGTGGCTATTGGCTGGACAGGGGAAATCTTTAAACAGAAAAGACAAAGTTCCAGTTAGTTGATTGCTTTCTACAAAATGTTGTCTAGCTTAAAAACATCAATCTGTCAATCAACTAAAAAAATGAATCAAACTCACCACAGTTCATTATATTTCTCCATCTATCAACAACAATGCCATTTTGCTGGCAAAGCACAGCATATCCTCGCAAAGCCTCACACAGTGCCTCCTTTGCACCCTCTGTCTGTTCCAGGAAGTCGACGCATTCTGCTACTCTTACCCAGGGATCCAAGCTGCTATGGCACTCTGCAAATGGTCCATCTGTTGAAGACATGATGCTACAGTGCTGCATGAACTGGCTGCTGTTCTGATAATATCCTCTTTGCCAGCCATCTGTTGACTCTTCACAGTAGGCTGAGAGGGACCCGTCCCGCCAGCTATCACCAAATGCCTGTGAATCATTCAGCAGGGCTCCAACTGGACTGAGGAACTCATCTTCACTGTATCCATTCAAATTCCCACACAGTCCACCCAGTGTGCCGTTGTAGGTGCTGGGTGCAGTGATACGGATAAGATGTGGCCAGTCAGCTCGTACAGTTACCCCAAAGGTGGTCTCCATGATTATACCCTTCACACTGCTGTGGTAGATGTGGATTCGACCCGAGCCAACACTGTAGGGTACGGCAACTTCCTGCCCGTCCACCTGAAGAATAGAATATATTAGATTTTCATGTGATTTAACTCATTATAGATGATAAGAATGCTGTATCCTTCAAAGGTGGATAACATTTTGAGCTTACCGTTGCTGTTCCCCCCTCACCCATCTCTGTGGTGACCTGAGTTCCCTCTGCCTCAAACTTCAGCAATCTTGAAAAGTCCTGATGACCTCTGGGTAGTTTCTGGACTGTGACTGCAAAGTTAGGTAGTGGGGATGGGCCCATCACCCTGGAGAGGGTAAGCCCACAGGCTCCTGGGTAGTTAAAGGTCAGTCCATCAAAGGTATGATATGAACCTGGTCCTTCAACCCAACAGGTGGAATAACTTATTGGCCTGCAGCCTCTCACTCCATTGTAGATTGTACACATCTCCTGTGGACCACATTGGTAACTTTGGCAGCTCATTGCTGCATTGTTACAGGTACACTGCCTCCCACAGTCATCGCCCAATACCACTGACTGACCATTAGCATAGTAGAATCCTTCAAATGTGCACCCACAGTTAGCTAGAGGAACACACACTCCAGCACTTAGGACATATCCTGAATCACAAATACAGCTTTCCTGGCTTGGCAAGGGGCAGTTTGAAGGTGCAGAAGGATTACTGCAGGTTGCTGGACAGCTTGTGCCCTGGGACTCGAAGTGACTGTGCTCTGGGCATTGGATTTCTGGAAATAAGAAGTAAACAAAAAGATGCTGTTTGTGCTATTTAAGATGTATATAGACTTTAAAATGAGC
Organism: Prochilodus magdalenae; assembly: GCA_024036415.1. Taxonomy (NCBI): domain Eukaryota; kingdom Metazoa; phylum Chordata; class Actinopteri; order Characiformes; family Prochilodontidae; genus Prochilodus; species Prochilodus magdalenae. The sequence continues at coordinate 44,847 of JAMWET010001594.1, forward strand.
TGGATTGTAAATATGAAATACTAATGATGCTTACCACAGAATCCTTGTCTTCTCCACTGGCCCAGCTGTATGCCCTGCTGCTGGCACTGGGCAGCATACACATTGAGTGCTTGGCACAGGATTGGCTGATAGCCTCCTCCCACACAAAGATCATACACACAGTTCTCTATAAATGTCTGGGGGTCCAGCCTTGCATGGCAGGAGGCAAATGGTCCGCTAGGATCTGCCGCGATTCCACAGTAGTCTGAGCTCCTGTAGAGACTGTTCTGATCTGTGGTACAAGCAGCACATGTCAGACCTGAGCAGTGGGTGTTCTCACAGCCAGGATCTGTGTCGCTCGTGGTCTTCCAAGAGTTTCCAAAGTCCAAATCTGAGCTTAAGATCTCTCCTGATGGTGTGCGGTAGTCATCATCTTGGCGATAGTTGAAATTGCCACACAGTCCACATGTGCCATTCTGGTAGTCGTAAGGCACACTGATGGTCACATAGGAATAAGCATCATATGTAACGACTAGGCCAAAATCAGTACTGACGGCCACAGAGAAGCCTGACTGATAGACCTGAATGGAGCCGTTGCGAAGGCTGAATGGTGTTGCTGTGAAAGTCCCGCTCACCTGCAAAGTCAAGGAAAGTTCCAAGTCAGTCGATAATACTCAATGATAATAAACAGCTTCACTGAAGAACTGTGGGACTGCTGACCTTGGCTTCATATGGATGATCTTTCACCAGTTCTAGTTCTTCATCATAGACAAATATTCTGACCAACCGCGTCCATGATACGTGAGTGCTTCCTCGATTTTCATTCTTTCCTTCAATACGGTAGTACGGCAGCCCATCGCCACAAGCCTACAAAGAAATACATTTCAACAGAATCGAATCATTATCTATTTCATTTCTATTTTAACTCCACACAAATAAAGAAAACATGACTGAAATCTGTACCTCAGACAGAACGTAACTGCAGGTTCCTTGAAAGTGAAAGATCTGATTATCGAAGGTGTAGTAGTGGGGATCGCCAGAAATGGTGCAGGTCTGCCGTTGAATATTTTGGCAGCCATACTGGAAAGCTGCAGGACGACAGGCTTGAGAGAAGGTGCAAGGCTGTGCACTGCATTGGAGACCCCTGCGGGTGCAAGTGCACCTCTCCTGGCAAGAGGCATCTGTCCAGAAAGATGTGCCCTGTGGGACGGGATTGCCTGACAAAATAAAAGCGTAATGAGATTAATGATGGTCTGGATTTGATACTGATGTGCAGAGGCTGAATGCTTGTCATGCATCTTACTGTTAAATTCACATCGCTGTGAACCATGATCTACACGGAAGGCCCATCTGCCTGTGACATTTACATTGGTGCTGTATGTAAAGACGCCATAGTCATGTTGAAATGATCCAGGAATTGAGAAGTAGTAACTGGAATCATCTGTGTCATAGCCAGCCTAAAAAAAGCAACACCAGTTTTAAAAAATAAAATCATCCTTCCCAGTTACAGGTATCAGTAAAATAGTGCACTTTATTCCTCAGAATTTATTCTCACCTGTACAGATCTGCCTGTTGGAGCAATTTGACCATAGTTCATCAGTATAAAACAGAGATGACCATCTGAAATCAAAACTGCCTGGAAGGATGTTTCCTGGAAAATGTTCACAAAAATAAATGAATCAGAACTGGATTTATGTGTATGTTGACTCCAGTGAAGTAAATTTAGTGGCCATCAAATTTACAAAGATGGGGAGATCACAGATGGGGAATTGGAGAGATTAGGTAGATCTTTTGGTCAAACTGGGTATCTGATGGGTATCTACATAAGCACAAGGCATTTGGACCACCATAAAATCAGTCATCTGCAGTTGATCTATCTGATGCTACTGGAAATTTCAATGGGGCAGTGTTTACTATTTAAATTAGACAGATTTTTGCCACAAACACACTTTGGTATAGGCACAAATACAGCCATGCAAAGAAGTACCACATCCCTACTGTTAAGTATGAGGTGGATCTGTGATATTGTGGGTATGTTTTTCTTTCAAAGGCCCTAGAAAATTTGCTTGGATTTCATTTTCCCCATCAATTATAAGCAGATATTAAGTTAAAACTTGATCTAAACCCCACAAAGGGATGAGCTAAATAGGAAAGGCCACAAGCATGGACCTCAGATCCTGAAGGAACTATAGAGATTCTGTGTAGAGGAATGATCTTAGACCTTTTGCCATGTGTTCATCAGTCTAATTAAGCATAATGGGAGAAGAGCTGCTACTTTTACAAAGTGACAAGGCGTCAACAATTGTTGCACACGTAGATTTGAGAAAACACTCAATTCATGATACCATTAAGGTTTGCTCTTTTAATCATTGCCTTTCAAATAAAGATTAGATGTTTTATGTTGTGTTTAATAAATTCTGTTGAATAACAAAAGAGAAGATTCGCAATGAGGAAGCATCAGCCCATTTTGTGGATGTTTACCAGTGGTGCTAGAAACTTAATATCTTGTTGTATTACAGTCATCAAAGTTGTCTAATTTGGAGTTTTGGGTATTGTAGCTGTTTGTTTTGCTGGACAGCTGTTGCATCTACTTAATCAAATGAGAAGAAGTCTTTCTTACTGTGCCTGAGTAAGGAAAGTAAGCTACTTTATCCCAAGTTGCAACGAAGACCCATGTTGCCGTGAAATGCAGCTGAGGATAATACTGGTTAATGTCCTCGGTAGCCTGTGTGAGAACATTGCCAGTGGTGTACTGCTGATACGAGACAACACCATTCCCACGATTATCAAGGTCTGTCCAGAATGGGGCAATGAGGTCTCGTCCACCACTAGCAGGAAACTGGTAGGGGGTGTAGCTGTACCATCCCTGATCAAAGGTTAAGTGACCATTGTTGTTGACCTACAGGAAAAAAATCAAAAGTTGACTCTTTTACATCACATGTGCCAAAATCTTTTTCTGCCGTGATTTTTAGATATGCGATGTTTATGAATCACCTGTTTTAAATCTTGCCTATAAGTATAATTAAATATATGTACTGGTTTCCAAATTGGTTGTGTCAGGAGGACTGTCTGTAGTTATGGTCACATCTGAGATCATAATTATATTGTAATTAATGAATGATAAGTATTTACAGATGTTAAACTGTCTGTGGATTTTATGCACACTGCGGTGAGTATTAAATACTGAGTAGGTGAATAAGACAGCAGGTTGAGAAAGCAACATTAGGACATTTGGGACATTCAGACTCACATATATTTGATTGTATGTTTTTCCAAAGAATGTAAACGGCTGCTCAAGTGAAATAGTAGATGAACCTCCATCGTCTACTCGTACATTCACTGTGTCTCCAACTCCCATTCCAAAGGGATAGAAAGGACCTGAGACCCAACAAATAATGCAAGCAGCTAAATTAAACATGTATCATGGAAATTCTGGTTTTAAATGTGGTAACGCAGTCTCTTTTATCAAATAAGTTTGCCTTATCTTCAGTTGCATCAGTATATCAACTGCATCCACTAAGTGATCCCAAATGTTTTGGTACCTAATGCAGATCTTAGTTTGTACTGATAAATAATAATCCAAGAAGGATATTCCAGAATGTGTTACCTGTAACTGGATTTATTTGTGGAGTAGTGATTTCAGTGGTGGTGACTTCTGTCAAAAAGAGAAAAGTTTTCAGTTTATTACTCAGTTTACAAACTCGGTTCACAGAAGGACAGCATGAGGTTGTGTAGTGTGGATAGTGGAGATTCTGAAGAACATGCCTAACCACAATGACTACACTATACTCATGATATAAGCATGTCTGGAAGGGCTGATTGATGGCTAAAATGAATTGCTGGTTTTGGTCATTTTGTGTTGTGAGAAGTTTGAGGACCCACATTTTGTCAAATGGAGGATCTTTTTATATTACTGCATAAAAAACATAAGAAGCAGTAAAGGGGTGCAATTCTCATTATACACAAGTACACAGAAAACATGAAGAAGCGAAATGAAACTAACAGGCATCAATACAACAGAAACCATTACAGCAACCATTATAGCTTTCTAGAGACAGGGTTGTGTGGAGGTGCAGTAAGTTGCAATATGCAACCTCACAACTAGAGGCTTAACTAGTGCTGCTCTAAAGGGAAATAAGTGCAAAAGGTCATTATACTGGCATACCTGTGGTAGTGGGCATCTCTGTAGTAGTCACAGTTGTAGTTTCAGTGGTAGTGGCCTCTAAAAAAAAAACAGAGACTGAAAATCAGAGACCATCTTTCCTATACTTCTATTCCAGTCTTCCTTTTTTTGGCGATTACCAATTATTCATTATCCTTTCATTTTCAAGAGCTAAAGATAAAGCAATCATTAGCATAAGCTTGCACAACACAAAACACCAAAACTATTACACTAAAAGAAACAGTACTTCAACCTTCTATCTCTGTCACAAAGAAAATAAATCAGGAGTCACTCCTACTTGAGATATAAAAAAAAAAATCTGTTCATCCTTCCAATTCTAATCCACACCCACATGACATCAGCACCACACATCCATTATCAACTAATCACAAACTGCCTTTTTATTCGTCATTACCTGAGTTCTGATTCTCATCACCTGTTTACTAATCACAGGTCTGTAAAAACGCCTTTTCTGTTTTTGTTTTTATTTTGTCTCCTTGTGAGGTATTCCCAACCTTATGTTGCTTTCTGGTGAAAGTAAAAGTTGTACACCAGAACACTGGAACTAGAGTAAGTCAAGTTCTGTAAGAATGCTGAACAAAATGTTGCTTACAGATTTCATTTCACATGATTCAGATAAGTGCACATAATGCATTAACTTAGTGTTAATACTACAACTGACAACATGTAAAGTCTACCCATTTTTAAGGAACATATTCTGAGAAGTAGAAATTGGAACCAGTGTCTAAAACAGTGTAGGTGTGTATAAATATATCTGCAGTTTTTCTAAAGGAAGGTCTTTCTTGTTTTTTTTCTGTTCATTTAAAATTTAATTTTACGTAATATTTGTAGTTAAATAACTTATAAATAATATATTGCCAGCTAACTAAATGTGGTAAATAGTTTACCTGTAGTGGTAGTGGTTGCCTCAGTCGTAGATAGTGTTGACCAGTAATCTGGAGTGGTGATGTTACCAACATCTGTAATGAAACATTTATTACATATATGATATTCTTAAATGTTAACATAAAGAATAATATATTGGCAGTGATGACAGTCACATTGTTGTTAGTCATATCTACCTGAACAGTAGGCTGATGAACAAATGGCTGGACCGACAAACTCATACACGTAGTAGTTTCCTGGACAAGCTTTCACTTGAATGGGGAAGGATTTGAAATAACAGCAGTCACCATACCAACGTCCACAGACTCTCCGAGTGACCACTCCATCTTCCAGCTGTGGGTGAGGATCATTGAGCCAGAGAGGTATATCAGTGCCACACATGCCCGGGCTAACACATGACTCTGGCATTTTAGTGTCACTGCCATGGTAGAGAAGCCGATACCAGCCATTCCAGCTGGTGTAACTGTCGCACCATGCCCACCCCCGCCACCACCAGTAATAAGGATGGATGCTCTGGTCTGCATTGTTTGTGGCTCTGAATGGCTGGTCCAGGACACTGTAGCTATCGCAAGGGTCAGTGCTTGGGTAATTAAAGGCCACTGTCAGAAACACAAAACAGGGTTGATGGATCATTTACCTGCTGTTGAAAGTTGTTTGTGCAGTATGTGATGAGGTGAAAGCTAAATCAGTTTAATTTTCAATAGATGAGAAGATTATACGCAATATGTAAAGTTTTGGGAGAAGTATAATAACATACTAATACAAGTAGAACCTGTTTATCAATTTAGGTCATTTAGGTAATGTTGAGATGATCTTTAGACACTTCTATCATAGTGTCATACATACTATCATATTGTAGTAATTATCTACATCAGTGGTTCCCAAGCTGGCCCTCAGAACCCCACAGATATGTTCCTACCTCAGGATCCAAGAGACATTTTCCTCCCCGACAATGTGGAACATTTAGGGATGAAGAAACAAATGTGTGGGGACACTGAGGTCTGGACTGGGAACCACTAACTTGTAATATTTCCACAAAGAAATAATAAATATTAGCACTGCTAGTAAACATGCAAAAAACAAGCTGAGAAGAAAAGAAAACAAAACAAAAAAAGCATTGCTTATTTCTTTTATATTATTAACCTTATTCCTTATAATATTAATCCTTATTATATTTTATTCAGATATAAATGTAAATCGGATCTTTACTTAAGTAACTGTAATGGAACAACATTTCTAAATATTAATTTCATATTTTATGTTTTTAGTCTTATAAGTTCAAGAACAAATATGGGGTGCCACACAGGACAAATTCCCCTAATCATTGATTAGAATGACCCCAGAATACAGAAGTGATGAACAACAAAAGATTGCAGAGTTGCATATAACATAAAATGGCTACAAGAAAATAGTTCCACAGTTGAATCAGAATCAGAATTTGGAGCCGGAATGTCTCCCAAACTAGAACCATTCTGAAAGATCTGGAGAGATCTCCTTGTAGCCATATTATGTTATATGCAACTCCACAATCTTTTGTTGTGTGGTTGGTGTAGCTCAGCAGATGACCCCACTACTCACCAGGGAGCCACAATCACACGTGGAAGACTGGGGTTCAAATCCTGGTCAGGGTGACTATGCTATGCTACACCAATAAGAGTCCTTAGGCAAGACTCCTAACACTACATTGGCCTCCCTGTAATTTGATTAACCTTGTAAGTTGCTCTGGATATGAGTATCAGCTAAATGCCATATGTGTATAAGGGAATGGTCCAATATCCGCTGCCATTTGTTCTTCAGTCTCTTCAAACTTTATAGCAGAAGACTCAGGGCTGTCATTTTTGCAATGTATTTAAGTATTTAATTAAAAGGTTCCAACGATTGATGCACACATAAGATGCACCCTTTTTCTTCAAATAAAAATTACAATGAAAAGTCAAAATGTAAGCATTAAAGAATTTTGATATAAAGAATAACAGTGATATTGTACCTGTACAGTATGTTGGCATTGGAATCGACACATCTGGTTTGACGAGTTTGTAGACATAGTAATGTCCTGGACAGGCCTTCACTTGGATCGGGTTGGATCTGGAGACTGAGTTGCAGTTGCTACCAGAGAATGCATTAATGTTTCTAGTAACTATGCCGTCCGGCTCTTGTGGATGAGCGCCATCTAGTGCAAGTGGAGTGTAACCACCACAAGTCTTAGAGCTCACACAGCCCACAGAAATCTGAGCACTTCTTCCCTCTAGATACAGCCGATACCAGCCGTCCCACTCAACAGTGGTGTCATCGTGACCGCTGTAGCCATTGTAAATGCTCCTCCAGCTATTCTCAAGAGCAGTGTAGTTGTAACAAGGGTCTAAGTTATCAGCTGATGCGGTTGCTGTGGAAATCATTATCACAAAAATTATTATATTTCTATTTGGGAGGAATAAACAATGAAAAACAGCTTTAAAAATGAAATCCTACTCATGGTCATGTAGAATCCATTGTCTGGAGTTGTAGTTATAGGAGCAGAGGTCGGGGTTATGGTACTGGCATCTAAAGTGAGGCAATTTTAAATCCAACGTCATAACATGATAATATATTCTTAACTTTAAATAAGAGTGAAAACAAATAAAAATACTCTACCTGTACAGTAAGCCTTGGAATTGTAGTAGAAATAGTAGTTATAGTTGTAGTAGTAGTAGTAGTAGTAGAAGTAATTGTTGTTGTTTGGATTCTTAAACTCGTAGACATAGTAGTTGCCAGGGCATGCTTTTACTTGAACTGCAAGAGCGCCAAATAGACAACAGTCTCGTCCTGAGTTTCCACAGACCTGGCGAGCAACCACTCCATCCTCTATGTCAGGATGAGCTCTGCTCAGCCACAGAGTGTAATAAGCACCACATCTGGATGTAGAAACACAGCTATCTGCCATACGGATGTCCATTCCATAATGGAACAGTCGGTACCAGCCGTTCCAGTTAAAATAGTCGTCATATATATTTAATCCAGATGCATTATTGGATCTCCAGGGTTGATCCAGAGATGTGTAGTTATTGCAGGGGTCATAGCTGGGGTAGTCAAAAGCCACTGCAAAAAAGGTTAAAAGTGGTTTAATATTTATTTTAGTTTAATCTGAGACGCTTTTCTGAGAAAGGTTAGTGCATGTTAAATATACTGTAATACTGCTGGATTCAAATGAAAGATATACCTGCACAGTATGTGGGGCATAGGGAAGTTGATTACATCTAGGCACTGACACAAGTTTGTAGACATAGTAATGTCCTGGACAGGCTTTGATCTGGATTGGGTTGGATCTGTAGTATCCACACTGGCCGTAATTGACCCCATAGATTTCTCGGGTGACGATGCCGTCCTGCAGCCGTGGATGAGAGCTGTTTAGATACAGTGGGGTGAAACCGCCGCAGGACATGTAATTCACACACCACTCAGGAAGCTGAGCACTTTTACTTTCAATGTACAGTCGATACCAGCCGCTCCATTCAACAACAGTGTCATCATGACTGTTGTAACCATAGTGACTGTATATGGTTCTCCATGCGTCATTAAGGACAGAGTAGTTTTCACAAGGATCCAAATCGTATTCTGTTGGAGAGATGGCTGTGGAAAGAGAAAGCAGTTACAAAATAAAGCACCTCAGATCCCCCTTTAAAAAATTGACAACTGAGGACAATGACAAAGACAAGGATAACTGATTCTGTTAGAAAGGAAATAGAGCCCTTTTTTGTTCATGAAGCTATATTGATTATTTATTTAATTTAGCTACTTCCTGAAATTCTACCTATTTTTAAAACTACTGTGTAAATAACTATGTACTTACACATTAACATACGTACAATAACTGTTTAACTACCGGTGAGGTATTTACTGTAACAGATTGATTACAATAGTACATATTATGTAAACAGACATGCCTATCGACTTTCAAGCGTTTACACATGGTTATCTTGATCGCTGTTTTTTCTAACATAATGACCTATTGCTTTTTTGGGGTAGGTCATGCAAATACTTCCTCTACAAATGTAAACATTACATTTTAATAACGCACAGTTCTAGTAGTATATTTGTGTTGTAACATGGTAACCAACTAACATTTTAGAAGATGCACTTGAAGACAGTTTTAAATGTTTCATGATTTAGTATTGCTCTCTGATAGCCCTTTACCACCACTCGGGAACTCGGGAAACAATCCACACAGGATGTAAAATTTTTTTTTCCTCACCATGTGGACCGTGCTAAACGGGGTATGAAAACCATTCAACAGGAGTCATTTAAAATTTTTAAACATATACTGATAACCTAATGTGCTGCTTTATAATAGTACAGGTTCATAAGGGAAAGGGGAAACACATACGTGATGTTAATGACAATCTCTCCACACTGTGAACAGATGCTGAAAATGTTGGTTCTATACTCCCTCAAAGCAAGAAGAAAAGTTTGCACTTGAAGAAAATGTTCCGCCATGTTGTTTTTATGCATTGTCCGCTGACCTCTGCTTCCACATCCATATACATAATCGCTCAGCACTCAAACCAGTGGAAAAGGGGACCTGTTCTCAACAGGTTCAGCAGAGCCTGGAAACCAGCACGAGCTCGAGCACTGGCACTTTGTTGGTGGTAAAGAGGCATGAGTACTGTCTTTTGATGTGTGAATTTCCACAATGATCCTGTGTCACTGTAGCACAGTGCTGCCTTAAAATATTTAGTTGCATCAACGAATATCCCAAAAGGAACCAAAAATGCTGTGTTGTACCATTGGATGTCATCTACCATTAAAATATGTGCAGTCTAGGGTTAATTGGTGACTCAGCAAACAGTCTGGACTTTGCAAATGTCTAGTTATTTTACAACACATGTTCTTTTTTTGGTCAGTTATAGATATATATGTAACCCTGGGTATTAATATTAAAAAAAGAAACAAAAACCCTTGAGTGAATGAATGTTAATATATGTTCATTTAGATATTGTTGTTTTAAAATAGATAAATAAGTTTGATTGTATGCAACTCTGAGATGTACTTTTTTATGTCTTGTGAGCATTACACAACTATGATTGGTTGAGTTTAGTATCAGTTAGGGTTTCCCCTGTTCCGATGGGTTATTGGGAGAAGCTAAATGGGGGGAGGAGAGGCGGAAAAGGAGGAGCAAGGGGGAAAACGTCCTGGACCATGCTGGGAAAAATGGATTAAAAGTGCAGTTAAACAGTCTACATATCATTTTCTCTAGAAGAGTGATGGTTGTAATCAGTTTTCGGGCCGTGTTTTCGTGTTGTAAGTTTCATGTTGTAAGTTTCTGCATCCCGTTCTGCCCAAGAAGTGGAAGGCAAGGTTCGTCCACCAGGCTTCGTCAGCTCCGCTCTCCTGCAGTTCTCTCTGAACTGTATGGTCTCTCTTTCTCCGTGGCCAAGAAGGGGCTAGGTCATTAGCCACACCGCCCGCTAGCATCCTCCACCTGCCGGACTGCTCTGGGTTGTTGGTTTGACCCCTATCTAAGTGTTATTGTATGTTAAGTAAGTGAGTTGCATGGTAATGTTTATGTAACTTTACTGTGTTAGAAGGGTAGGGTGTTTTACTCTCTGCTTATTTCTGAGAAGAAGAAGGTTTAGTTTCTTGTGTTTAACGATATACTCTGGTTATCTTGCTGAACACCTGTTCATTGGTTGGCGTGAATCGCTGGGTTTTGGTATACAAACTTTGTGCAGCTAGATTATAAGCTTTGGTCTGTAAGGACTTTAAATACACCTCAATTAATCTAAAGAAGTAAAGGTGATTAATAACTTCACTCTGTGTGTCTGGTTCACGTTATTTGATTTCACATTCATTGCAAACGTTGTTGGATATTTCATTCTCGTAGGCCCTAAAACTCACAACAATTAACAATGAATGCATTGCTCAATAGGGGGCACAATGGCTACATGTAGATAGGCTATATAGATATAGCCACATCTATAGAAAAGGATGATTCAAAATAGATTATATATTTTTTGGATGATATGCATTTCTGGGATTTACACATTTAAGAAAGAAGCATGCTATATTACGATTAATACCATCTTTATTAGATAAATGGTAATATATTGTCTACTGTTAACCTTTTCAAAATTTGATTTGTCATAAAAATGTGATATGTATTTCTAATATTTAATTTAAAGTACTTTTAAGTAGTTTAACTTTTTCATTTATTTTCATTATTTTGTCCATGAAGTTGTTTGGTTTGTGTTACTAATTTAGTTTAATATAACTTGCTTTGATCAATTCCCAGTTATTTTGTATACACTGTCTTTATATGTTCAACAGAATAGAAAAAACACCTACTTGTGCTTAGGCTGAATTCATCTATGGAGGTCGTTGTTGGGGTGAAGGTGGGTGTTGTGGTGTTAGCATCTAAAAAGTACAAAGTAAATTTTACAGTGATGACTTGAATCCAAAACACTTACTAAATAGTGTTGATCTAAATGAAATTTGAACAATCATAATTAACAAGTAAGAAAGTTAAACTCGACCTGTACAGTAGGCCATGTTGCAGTGGTTTGGATGGACAAGCTCATAAACATAGTAGTTGCCTGGGCATGCCTTGACCTGTATTGTGGTAGACCTGAAGTAATAGCAGTCATATCCTGTATTCCCACAGAGCTGGCGAGTGACTACTCCATCCTCTATCTGAGGATGAGGACCATTCAGCCACAGAGTGAAATAAGTGCCACATCTGTATGCAGGAACGCAGCTCTCAGGCATACGGATGTTCATCCCATGATAGAACAGCCGGTACCAGCCGTTCCAGTTGAAGTAGTTGTCACAAATATCCAGCCCACTCGCATTATTGGCTCTCCAGGGTTGATCCAGAGATGTGTATTTATTACAGGGGTCATAATCAGGATGGTTAACAGTAACTGTAATTAGAAACAGCCCATTTTAGTGTAAATGACTGAATCTGAATACTTTAGTATTAGTAAAATTCTGTCTTGTACAAATTTATTACAGTATTTTAGCTGTTTTCTGATCATGATAATATTTATAAAGATTCTCTACCTGCACAGTAAGAGGGCATTGGGATAGATACATCAGGCCTGACCAGTTTATAGACATAGTAATCTCCTGGACAGGTTTTCACTTGGATTGGTTTGGATGTGTAGGCTGTGCAGTGGCTACCACTGGATCCATAGACGTCTCGAGTGACAATGCCGTCCTCTGGCTGTGGATGAGAGCCACCAAGTGATAGTGGTGTGTAACCACCACATGTCATGTAGCTCATACACCACTCAGGAAGCTGAGCACTTGCTCCATAAAGATACAGTCGATACCAGCCATTCCATTCACCAATGGTGTCATCATGACCCCTATAGTACTCTCTGATGCTTCTCCAGTAGTCATCAAGAACATTGTAGTTTTCACAGGGGTCAAACTCGAAGTTGGTTTGAGAGGTTACTGTGGATAAAGAGGCACTTTAGGTTTTCATTATACACTCATCGTCAAAAGAAAAGTTGCACCCAGAAAGGAATCAGCAGACAGGAATAAAATCTGCTGGGTAGGTTTGACATAGTGAGACGTGTGAAGGATTCTGGTTTCATGCTCAGCTATGTGTGTAACGTGAGCAAGGACAGACCTTATCACTGTACCTGACTGACCCAACAGCCCCAAAATCCAGACATTCAGCAAGCAATGATGACTGAGCACCACTGGCACATGGCTGCACAACTCAGGAATACATGCACATAGACCAGTACAATGCCTACCCTCCGCACCACGTCAGTCTCGCCAAATACTGCAATGGTGCCTTGCCAGACAAAAAGTTTTTGCTGGGAAAAACTCTTTACTGTAGTTATGAGACATACTGGTAACAGTTATTTTTCATTCAGACTTTTTTTCTTGTTTCTTGTTGTTACTCTTATAGCAGCTAAAGGTTCATTTATTCAATAATGCATGTAATTGTAAATTCTTATTCTTTTTATATTGCTTTTCTGCTTGTTTTACTATCAAACAGAAATGTCTTCTGTGTTTTATTTAAAATACTTACAAAGATATACAACATTTTGTAGCTGTCAACTTTTTATTTGTTTTGTTTTTTCTGTCCAAGACGTTGTTGGTTTGTGTTACTAGCAGAATAGACACATCACTTACTTGTACTCAGGCTGAATTCATCTATGGAAGTCATTGTTGGGGCCAGGGTAGGTGTTATGGTGTTAGCATCTAAAACACAAAGTACCCAAGAAAGTACACAGTAAAATTTTACAGTAATGACTTAAATCCATAACACTTACTAAATAGGCTTGTCGATCTGAATTAATTTGAACAATCATAATTATAAAGGAAGAAAGTTAAACTCTACCTGTACAGTAGGCCATGTTGCAGTATTCTGGACGGACAAGCTCATAGACATAGTAGTTGCCTGGGCATGCCTTGACATGTATTGTGGTAGACCTGAAGTAATAGCAGTCATATCCTGTATTCCCACAGAGCTGGCGAGTGACTATTCCATCCTCTATTTGAGGATGAGGACCATTCAGCCACAGAGTGAAATAAGTACCACATCTGTATGCAGGAACGCAGCTCTCAGACATACGGATGTCCATCCCGTGATAGAAAAGCCGGTACCAGCCGTTCCAGTTGAAGTAGTTGTCACAAATACCCAGCCCGCTCGCATTATTGGCTCTCCAGGGTTGATCCAGAGATGTGTATTTATTACAGGGGTCATAATCGGTATGGTCAACAGTTACTGTAATTAGAAACAGCCCATTTTAGTGTAAATGACTGAATTTAAATACTTTAATATTACTAAAATTCTGTCTTGTACAAATTTATTACAGTATTTTAGCTGTTTTCTGATCATGAAAACATTTATAAAGATTCTCTACCTGCACAGTATGAAGGCATTGGCATGGATACATCAGGCCTGACCAGTTTATAGACATAGTAATTTCCTGGACAGGCTTTCACTTGGATTGGTTTGGATGTGTAGGCTGTGCAGTGGCTGCCACTGGATCCATAGACGTCTCGAGTAACGATGCCGTCCTCTGGCTGTGGATGAGAGCCACCAAGCGATAGTGGTGTGTAACCACCACATGTCACGTAGCTCACACACCACTCAGGAAGCTGAGCACTTGCTCCATAAAGATACAGTCGATACCAGCCGTTCCATTCAACAGTGGTGTCATCATGACCTCTGTCGTAGCTCCCGAGGCTTCTCCAGTATTGGTCAAGGGCATTGTAGTTTTCACAGGGGTCAAACTCGAAGTTGGTTTGAGTGGTTACTGTGGATTAAACAGGCACTTTATTTTACATTAATCATCAAAAAAATAGTTGTACAAACCCAGAAGGAATCAGCCGACAGGAATGAAACTTGATGGGTAGGTCTGACATCATAAGAAATTAGTATGATTCTAGTTTAACATTCGACCACTCATGTGATGTAAGCAAGGACCGGACTGAAGCAAAGCTGTTTATTGGAATTGTTAATAATTATATTTCATTTATTGAATATTGGTGATAAAAATGTCTTCCAACATTAAGAGAGTTCTCCAGTCTTGTTTTTACTAAACCAATAAAAATAATCATAGTTTGAAATATTGCTTACTTAAAAAACTGGCAATGCTACTGAACAAGGAGTCATTCAAGAGCTAAAAGAATCTGCTCTTATTGGTAAAATGAACTATTAACTATAATTGCTATGACTCCCTAAAATAGCCGGAATGCCCATTAGTAGAGTCTAATTATGTTGATAATTCATGTGTAGCATTTTCTCTTATTTTTCCTATGTAAATTTATATTTTATGGAATGATCTGTTCTAACAACTCAAAACAACAATAGCCTTTACAGAAACTTACTCAGAGGTACTGTCTCTGTTGGTGGGTCTGGGGTCACAGTTATCGTGCTGGTATCTGAAAAGAGAAAAAGGTGTTCATGTGACTAAGAAAAGAAAAACATCTACATTAGAATATAATATAATTCAGTTCATCAAAAGTTGTACCTGTACAGTACGCCATATTGCAGGTCATTGGGCTGACAAGCTCATACACATGATAATTCCCTGGACATGCTTTAACACGAATTGGGGTGGATTTGAAGTAACAGCAGTCATTGCCTTCATTCCCACAGACCTGGCGAGTGACCACTCCATCCTCTATCTGAGGATGAGGGCCATTGAGCCACAGAGTGTAATAAGTACCACATCTGCTTACATTAACACAGGTCTCTGGCATACGGATGTTCATCCCATGGTGGAACAGCCGGTACCAGCCGTTCCAGTTGAAGTTTCTGTCACAGATATCCAGTCCAACTGCATTATTGGCTCTCCAAGGCCGATCCAGAGAAGTATAGTGATAGCAGGGGTCATAACTGGGACTGTTTACAGCAACTGTTATGGATTTAAAGACCAAAAATACAATTATTATTCTTTTTAAGTAACAGACTGCAGTGTGACAAAACATGATATCTTTTACAATGCTAATGTATTACATCTACACCATTCTTTAAAAAACATAGATTATTTACTGAAACTGTAATGATACAGTAAACCTCTTCTCTAACAACAACATTATTCCGCTAACTTATATATGATAGATATATGATATATATATATATGAAAGACTGTACCTGCAGGGTAGACAGGCAAGGGGATTGATACGTCTGGCTTGACAAGCCTGTAGACATAGTAATGTCCTGGACATGCTTTGACCTGAATTGGGTTGGATCTGTAGTAGTTGCACTGTCCACTGTAGTACCCATAACTATAGGATCCATAGATTTCTCTGGTCACTATGCCATCCTCTATTAGGGGGTGTGACCCTCCAAGCAAAAGTGGTGTGTAACCTCCAGATGTCATGTAGTACACACACCACTCAGGAATCTGTGCATCTGCCCCTTGAAGATAAATCCGGTACCAGCCGTTCCATTCTATGGAGGTGTCATCATGACTACCATAGTACTGTGAGTACCCATAAGTGTAGTAGCCATAACCATAGTAACTGAATGTGGTTCTCCAGATGTCATCAAGAACATTGTAGTTGGAACAGGGGTCAACAGCAGAGATGTCTGGAGTACTTGCTGTGAAAATACAGATACAATCAACAGTCTGGCTACATTCAGGATAAAAACTAAAATATACCAAAATAGAACTGCAGTGTTCTAAAGTTGTATGCACATGTAACAGATAGGCACTCTGGAAAGGCAAAACTATACAGTAATTAGCAGATGAATTGATTTTCTATATATTAAACAACAGTCTATATTGGTCTGTCCTAACTCATTAGCAGAACACTGATTATTAATAGAAATATGTAAAATAATTTTTACTGGAAAGAAAACCTGAAATTCTTCACTTAAACATTTAATCCATCCTCATGCATGTGCTATCCTATAGCAATGGAAGGATTTTGTTCTAACAGTTTAACTGTTTGATATTACCACTCCGAAAACAGTGCTGTACTACTACAGTCATGTGACCACTTACTACAGGGAGAGAATGGAATGGCATTAAAATAATTTGTACTATAAGGCTGCTATTGATAACAGCATATCTCAATGCTTTCAGATAAGCAGTTTTGATCAGACTGGCCTAAATAATGTGTGTATGTTAAACTAACATTAATATACATGTATTTATTAATGACAACAGGTGTCATTCACTAACAAGCCTAAAAGCAGCTACATAGTTTTTACAAAAATTCTAACATTCACCGTTGTTTTCCTACTTTCAGGAGAACAAAGGTGCCAACAAGTCTGTGGGTTAGGAACTTTTTTAAGAACTTTTTATTTGGATGTTTCTTAAGAACAAAATGAAGATATTTGGATATTATAAGGGTATTTGTAAACAAGCTGCAGTGTTCTGCAAATTCAGCATTACATTTTTGTAATTTTACAATTAGTAGTCAAAAGGAAATGGAAACTCACTTGTGGAAATGGAAAAATCTGTACCGTAGGGCATTGTTGGAGCAGCAGTGGTATATGATGTAGTAGCATCTGCAGGGACGAAATTATATTTTTAAAAGGGTCAACATTTTTATTCATTAGAGTGTTAGAAAAATAAATAGCAGTATTTATTATCATAATAGCAGTAAAAAGAAGACAATACCTGTACAGTAAGCAGCACTGCAGTAGTATGGCCTGACCAGCTCATAGACGTAGTAGTTTCCTGGACATGCTTTCACTCTAATCTGTGTGGAACTAAAGTAACAACAGCCATATCCTGAATTTCCACAGACCTGGCGAGTGACCACTCCATCCTCTATCTCAGGATGAGGACCGTTGAGCCACATAGTATAATAAGTACCACATCTGGATGCAGGAACGCAGCTCTCTGACATGCGGGTGTCCATCCCATAATGGAACAGTCGGTACCAGCCGTTCCAGTTGTAATAATTGTCACAAAAGCCTGAACCAGCTGCATCACTGGATCTCCAGGGTTGGTCCAGAGAAGTGTAGTTAATGCATGGGTCATAATCATAAAAGGGAACTGTAAAAGGCAAAAAAATACTTTATTTAACACACTTTAGTATTATATAACAGATAAATAAATGTATCATTTCCCACTACATTTTTTAAGGAGTGTTTTAGCTCTGAATGCTTTTTGAATGAGGCACAATACAGGGGAGCCAGTCAGAACACAGTACAGTATTACTTTGAAGAGCACAATAAAGAGGGTTAAGGAGGTGTTGGAAAGTGTTTATGCATAACTTTATAATTACTTTATTATACTTTAGGGATCATGGGGTGAAGGGGGCAGGGTGTAAAATAAAAGATATGGGCCCTTGATTTTTGTTTTTTACTGTAAATGTGCTCTGTTCTTATATCATTACATTGTTAACGTTGTTACCACAATTACCATTGTGCTTTTAGCTTACCTTCTGCAGTGGTCACTCCTATGTCTGTAGAGTAATACTGAGGTGCCATAGTAAGACCTTAATGATGAATTTTACATAGAAAATACAATACAGATATTTAAATATATATTACATTGAAGAATGCCTAAGATAAGATAAAGTACAGAAACATGACGTCTGGTTTTATTGATTTAGGTACATACATTCACCCCTTTTTACTGTAACTGTGCTCTGATGTTCTAGCATTTCACAGATCGTGCTTTCAGCCTACCTGCTGCAGTGGAATGTTCTATGTCTGTAGTGGACATCTCAGGTACCATGGTAAAGTCTGCAATGAGGAAAATATAATATGTATATAGAAAATATAATGTAGATATTTTAAATATATTACATGAAATATAGTTTTGGATAAGATAAAGTGCAGAAACATGATGTCTGGTTTTACTGATTTAGGTACATAAATCCACCTGTTATAATGGACTTGGGATGCAGGGGTGAAATATAACGTATGAAATGAATGCATAAGCATGGTGTTCTTTTTCTCTGTTAAATAATCATCTTCTAAATAATACATTTGTCTGGAAGCTCTTTGCTTAATGTAGCCACCCAAATGATATCATGCCCAAACTGTAAAAGAGAAATTTTAAGCCTGAGTGGTTTTGACTAGGTTTGGGTATTGAAACCCAGGTCTGTTTAGGAAGCTGATCCAAAATGACAAGAACCGGGTACCCGTTACAGAAATACGATTTTGATTTTGCTTATTGACTCCTGCATTTTTATTCGAACATCCTTCACATACAAAACCCCATCCAGTGTAAATATTTATCTATGAGGATGCAGCTATTTGCCAGGTGTACATAGTAAAAGAAGGACAGATTGCTGTTGTGAAATTCAAACATGACATTACTGCTCAGTACTGTCAGCAAAGTGTCAGCTGAACAAGCATTTCCCAAGATCATTACCTGATTACACAGCAATATCACAGTAAGGGGAAAAATCAACAGAAATCAAAAGCAGCCTGAACCAATCTTTTTATATAAACAATATTTTTACACTATACTGGTATCAAAGCTTTGAATCAATAATAAACAGAAAGCATCAAGGGTTTGTGTTAAAAATGGAGTCAATAAAATTTAAATACTCAACCCTTGACCACAACACAGAAAAAAACAACAAGTAAATCTAAAGCCTCCTTTACATTTATAGTCATTGTTGACCTGAGTAGCCAATCAAACCTTTGCAGTAGGTTTTACCCACTACACCATTACAACTATAAGTTAAATTCAAGTTTTTGTTAGAAATATATATATATATATTATTCCAAATGCTAAACTGATTTACAATTCTGGATAGGAGTCCCTGTCAAATGCTCTAATATAAACTGAGTGGATCATTTTTTTGGCAGCCTAACACTGGATGACCCTGGAAACCTAAGTTAAATAAATGGACCCTAGTAGGAATGACTATAAAATTTGAATGCTTCATGTTGCCTTGGAATTTAGCCATGAGTTCCCTCAATAGTCCTTTTTACACGGTACAGGTATGCAACACAATAATACACTTAAGTACTACATAATAAAATTTAAAACCATTCAAAGAATAAACAGCCCATGATACCAAGTACATGAACAGCCTACTTCAGTCTTAACTACATATATTAATATTAGCAAGCCAAAAGTATTTGAATAATTATACAAAAGGACTATTTTTATAACTTTACTGTAATCACACTGTCAGGATGATCACCTTTTAAAATGCCAGTGAAGATTTGACAGGGAGTTTCATGCCATGTATAGGAATGTAAAACTACAGTCTTCACTACTTTTTTCCCAACAAGTTTCTATATGATAATGTAAAGTGCCACTATTTATCCAAAAGTAGGAATTTAAGATTATTGTCAGGAATTAAGGATAATTCTTGATAGCAGACTCAATAAAGTATAAATGTCATTCTGAATCCTGCTTTTGACTCACTATGATGACTTGTATGTTGAACACCTCATTATGTGTATAACTAGTTCACACCTTTATTACCTCAAGGCTGGATTACTGTAATGCCCTGCTTTCTGGTTGTTCCTGCAAAAGCCTTAACAAACTTCAGCTAGTCCAAAACGCTGCAGATAGAGTCCTTACAAGAACTAGGAAGTTTGATCATATCAGCCCAGTCTTATCCAACTTACACTGGTTACCAGTTAAATTCCGTATTGAGTATAAAATTCTTCTTCTGACTTATAAGGCTCTAAACGGCCTCGCTCCTACCTACCTTACTGAACTTATCTCGTACTATAAGCCTTCACGTGACCTTAGGTCTCAAAGTGCGGGCTCTCTGTTAGTGCCTAGAATTAACAAAGTTACATCGGGGAGCAGAGCCTTTTCATACAAGGCCCCCCAGCTTTGGAATAATTTACCTGTCAGTGTTCGGGACTCAGACACAGCCTCAGTCCAGGCTTAAAACCTACCTGTTTAGTCAAGCTTTTGGTAATTAGTCTTTTCTTTCTGATAGATAAAAGGTGCAGGTCTAGGGGTCCACTGACAGAGAGTGTTTGGTAAACTGGGAATGTTGGTGCTGTCGTCCCGCTGCTCCTCGTGTTCACTCAGGTTTGTTGACGGTGGAGCAGAGGGGCGCTGACTTCTCAGGGAGCCCTCATGTCTGTGTGACCTTCTGGCTCTCCCTTTTTAGTTATGCTGTAATAGCCAGGCCTGCCGGGGTCACTGCTGCACTCTGTTAACATCGTATAGTGTGTTCAGGTCTGTCAGAGCTAACAGTCTGTCTGTTCTCTTTGTCTGAGCTGAACTGCTGCCCGTCCTGTGTGGCCTGATGCTGTTGCTACATCTCCCCCGACTGGGAGCCACTGGGAGCCACTGGGAGCCTTTACTACCACGGAGCTCCTGGCTGTCCTGCACTGTGGAAGCTTGGCCTGCGCCTGCTGACCCATCTTATGAACCACCAACATAATTACAGAGTAATCAGACATTACACTCTGCTTTCTAGTGCTGTCTTGTATCTGGTGTTGACCCGAGGAGGATGGGTTCCCCCTTTCAGTCTTGGTTCCTCTTGAGGTTTCTTCCTTCCTAACTAAGGGAGTTTTTCCTTGCCACTGTCGCCTTCGGCTTGCTCATTGGGGGCTCGAACACCAGATTTCTTTGTTTCTTTGTTCTATCTTTGTAAAGATTATTTGTAAAGCTGCTTTGTGACAACATCTGTTGTAAAAAGCGCTATAAAAATAAATGTTGATTGATTGATTGATTGATGTATGAAAGTTAGGTGATGGGTAATATACCATTACAACGCATGTTCGGATGATGGTTTAGTCAGTTATCTGTGCGTTTATGAATGTTTAAATTGTTGTTTTAATATTTTAAATATTCAGGAGAAAAATTAAATATACCAAAGTTAGAACTGCAGTGTTCTAAAGTTATATGCACATATAGGTAGGTATAGATAGCTAGACATAGATAGGTACTCTGGAAAGGCAAAATTATACAGTAATTAGCAGATGGAGTGGTTTATCTTCTGATTTTACCATATATTAAACGACATTCTATTTTGGTCTGTCCCAACTCATTAGCAGAATACTGATTATTAATAGAAATATGCTAAATAATTTGTTACCAGAACAAAAACATTAATTTAGTTTTCAAATGAACATTTTACATACTTCAATTAAACTATTTGATCCACCCTCACGCATGTGCTATCTGTTTGCAACGGAAGGAGGTTGTTTTAAGCAGTTAAAAACTTTAATATAATCTGAAAACAGTGCTGTACTACTACAGTCATGTGACCACTTATTACAGGAAGGGGATTTAATGGCATTAAAAGGATTTGTTCTATAAGGCTGTCATTCATAACAGCATTTGATGCTTTTAGGTCACCAGTTTACACAAGTCTAAATGATTTCTGTTTTAAACTAACAAAAAACAGCCTCATTCACTAACCATTAACAGTGCCAACAACTCTGGGGGTTAGGAACACACTATGAACCTTTTCTGTAACTGTGCTCTAATGTCCTAGCATTTCACAGATTGTGCTTTCAGCCTACCTGCTGCAGTGGTATGTTCTATGTCTGCAGTGGACATCTCAGGTACAATGGTAAAGTCTGCAATGAGGAAAATATAATATAGAAGAATATAATACCGATATTTAAATATATTACATTGAAGAATGCCTCAAATAAGATAAAGTACAGAAAGATTATGTCTAATAATGCACTCCAACATTGGCAGACTGAGTTTAAAGCCCTGTGATACTCAAGCAGTCTATATCAGCAAGCCTAATAGAAAAATGAAGTAGAACTAGAAAAAGTAGTTTTGGCTAAGTTAATCATTTTGTGTCACTTTTGTAGTGTCCTTAAGTTGAATGCAATTAGATGCCGTAAATCTATAAGTTGACCTAAACTTTTTTTCCCCCCTTAGAATTCAGCTCTTAGTTATGGTTTATTAAAGTTATTTATCATAGAATTGAACATTAGGCCATCTTGCTTAAAATGTTCATCATTTTGTTAGGGGGCATGCAGCGCAATCTGCCACCAGCAGGTGTCGACACAGGCCCAAAACCTCAGAGGGTAATCAATAACAATTGAAGGCACCTGCCAGGTGATCGTTTTAAGACCAGGCCAAGCAACACTCCTTGTCATGCAATTTAGAGGGGTGACTGGTATGCCCAAGCCAAGCCGGAAAAAAATCTGCAAGCTATTACATTGAAGAATGCCTAAGATAAGATAAGGTGCAGAAACGTGATGTCTGGTTTTACTGATTTAGGTACATACATTCACACCTTTTTACTATAACTGTGCTCTCATGTTCTAGCATTTTCACAGATCGTGCTTTCAGCCTACCTGCTACAGTGGTATGTTCTATGTCTGTAGTGGACATCTCAGGTACCATGGTAACGTCTGCAATAAGGAAAATGTAATATATAGAAAATATAATACATATATGTGAATATATATTACATTGAAGAATGCCTAAAATAAGATAAAGTATAGAAACATAATGTTGAGTTTTACTGATTTAGGTACATAAATCCACCTGTTATAATGGACTTGGGATGCAGGGGTGAAATATAACTTATGAAATGAATGCATAAGCATGTTTTTTTTTTTCTCTGTTAAATAACCATCTTCTAAATAATAAATTTGTCTGGAAGCTCTTTGCTTAATGTAGCCACCTAAATGATATCATGCCCAAACTGTACAAGAAAAAATTTATGCTTGAGTAGTTTTGACTAGGTTTGGGTATTGAAACCCAGGTCCGTTTAGGAAGCTGATCCAAAATGACAAGAACCAGGTACCCATTACAGAAATACGATTTCGATTTACTTTTGGACTACTGCATTTTTATTCGTACATCTTTCACATACAAAATCACATCCAGTGTAAATATTTATCTATGAGGATGCAGCTATTTGTCAGGTGTACATAGTAAAAGTAAGACAGATGTAAAATTCCAATATGTCATCACTGCTCAGTACTGTCAGAAAAGTGTCAGGCGCACAAGCATTTCCCAAGATCATTACCTGATTACACTGCAATATCACAGTAAGGGGAAAAATCAACAGAAATCAAAAGCAGCCTGAACTAATCTTTTTATATAAACAATATTTTTACACTATACTGGAATTGAAACTTTGATTTAATAATAACCAGAGAGCATCAAGGATTTGTATTAAAATTGGAGTCAATGAAATTTAAATACTCAACCCTTGACCACAACACAGAAAAAAACAACAAGTAAATCTAAAGCCTCCTTTACATTTATAGTCATTGTTTACCTGAGTAACCAATCAAACCTTTGCAGTGTAATGGTTTTACCCACTACACCATGCCAACTATAAGTTAAATTCAAGTTTTTGTTAGAAATAAATAATTGTTTTTTTATTCCAAATGCTAAACTGATTTACACATTCTGGATAGGAGTCTCTGCCAAATGCTCTAATATAAACTGAGTTTATATTAGCAGCCTAACACTGGATGACCTTGGAAACCTAAGTTAAATAAATGGACACTATTTGGAATGACTATAAAGTTTGAATGCTTCATGTTGCCTTGAAATTTAGCCATGAGTTCCCTCAATAGTCCTTTTTACACGGTACAGGTATACAACACAATAATACACTTAAGTACTACATAATAAAATTTAAAACCATTCAAAGAATAAACAGCCCATGATACCATGACACCACCCTCACGCATGTGCTATCTGTTAGCAATGGAAGGAGGTTGTTTTAAGCAGTAAAAAAGTTTAATATAATCTGAAAACAGTGCTGTACTACTACAGTCATGTGACCACTTATTACAGGGAGGGAATGTAATGGCATTAAAAGGATTTGTACTCTAAGGCTGTCATTCATAACATTTGATGCTTTTAGGTCAGCAGTTTACACTAGTCTAATATAGATATAGATAGATAGATGGATGGTTGGATAGATAGATAGATAGATAGATAGATAGATAGATAGATAGATAGATAGATAGATAGATAGATAGATAGATAGATAGATACTTTATTGATCCCAGAGGGAAATACAAGAAACCTTTGAACCTATGAACCTTTACTGTAACTGTGCTCTAATGTCCTAGCATTTCACAGATTGTGCTTTCAGCCTACCTGCTGCAGTGGTATGTTCTATGTCTGTAGTGGACATCTCAGGTACCATGGTAAAGTCTGCAATGAGGAAAATATAATATATAAGAATATAATACCGATATTTGAAAATATTACATTGAAGAATGCCTAAGATAAGAAGAAGTGCAGAAACATGATGTCTAATAATGCACCTAAAAAAGGAGTTTTGGCTAAGTTAATCATTTTGTGTCATTTCTGTAGTGTCCTCAAGTTGAATGCAATCAGATGCCTTATTTATATTTATATTAATTTATAAGTTGACCTAACCTTTTTTTCTGATGTAGCTCTTAGTTATGGTTTATTAAAGTTATTTATCATAGTATTGAACATTAGGCCATCATGCTTAAAATGATCATCATTTTGTTAGGGGGCATGCAGCGCAATCTGCCACCAGCAGGGGTCGACACAGGCCCAAAAACTTATTTAACCAATTTAGAGGGGTGACTGGTATGCTCAAGCCAAGCAAGCCAGCACTTCCAAGCTGAGTCAAGCCAAGCAAAGCAAGTGGGAAAAAAATTGCAAGCTATTACATTGAAGAATGCCTAAGATAAGATAAAGTGCAGAAACATGACGTCTGGTTTTACTGATTTAGGTAGATATATTCACCCCTTTTTACTATAACTGTGCTCTGATGTTCTAGCATTTCACAGATTGTGCTCTTAGCCTACCTGCTACAGTAGTATGTTCTATGCCTGTAGTGGACATCTCAGGTATCATGGTAACGTCTGCAATGAGGAAAAAATAATACGTATATAGAAAATATAATGTAGATATTTTAAATATATTACATTAAATATAGTTTAAGATGAGATAAAGTGCATTGTAAAGTCTGCCATGAGGAAAATATATAGAAAATATAATGTAGATATTTTAAATATATTACATGAAATATAGTTTAAGATAAACTGCAAAAACATGATGTCTGGTTTTACTGATTTAGGTACATAAATCCACCCGTTGTAATGGACTTGGGATGCAGGGGTGAAATATAACGTATGAAATGAATGCATAAGCATGGTGTTCTTTTTCTCTGTTAAATAACCATGTTCTAAATAATACATTTGTCTGAAAGCTCTTTGCTTAATGTAGCCACCTAAATGATGTCATGCCCAAAATGTAAAAGAAAAAAATTATGGTTGAGTGCTTTTGACTTGGTTTGGGTATTGAAGCCTAGGTCTGTCCAACTGATCTAAAATTACAAGATTTTTTACCTACTAGGCCATGCCACCTATAAGATAAATTCAAGTTTTTTGTTAAAATTTATTATTTTTTTTTTATTGCAAATGCTGAACTGATTTACATATTCTGGATAGCATTCTCTGCCAAATGCTCTAATATAAACTGAGGATAATTTTTGTGGCAGTCTAACACTGGATGACCCTGGAAACCTGTGTTAAATAAATGGACCCTAGGAATGACTATAAAATTTTAATGCATCATGTTGCCTTGAAATTTAGCCATGAGTTGCCTCAATAGTCCTTTTTTTTCACTGTACAGGTATGCTGCACAGTACTACACTTAAGTACCAGTGCCAGTGAAGATTTGACAGGGAGTTTCATGTCATGTATAGGAATGTGAAACTACATTAGTCTGCACTACATTTTCCCCAACAAGTTTCTATATGATAATGTAAAGTGCCACTTTTTATCTAAAAGTAGGAATTTAACATTATTGTCAGGAATTAAGGATAGTTCTTGATAGCAGACTCAGTAAGACTGAATAAGGTATAAAGGTCATTCTGAATCCTGCTTTTGTAATTTCTGACATTTACAAATGGTTTTTAACTTAGCCAAATCACACACAAATTGCAAAGTTACATAACATCTAAACAGATTTTAAATAAACATTTAATATTAACCCCCCTTGTGTGGTTCCACTTGTATGTACAGTAATTTATGTAATATAATGGCACCATCTAGTGGTCAACGTGACCACCATCAGCTGTCCTAAATGGTGGGGTGGTACTCAAGTTAGAGTAAGCTGTTATATGTCGAGTACATGAGTAACTGGACTAGGGAGGATGGTCACTAATGCAAATATGTAATCAGTCAGTCTAGGTGCTAAGTAGGCTGTGAGGGTGAACGTTCTGAATGTCTGATTCTAGAATGCGGGGAGCAGGAGGCAGTAAAATGGTGGCACCCCCAGCAAGCATACTATAGAGAAACATTAGTTCAGGGTTGGAGTGAGTCATGCAGTCTTTTGTTCTTTAAGGTGACTTACACCCAAAATTCACCTCAGAGATTATGCTAATTTTTCAGAAAGGCTAATTATCTAAGAGCAATCACATCATATTGGAATGTAATCAAATGAATAGAAGACTCACAAATGTAACTATTGATGTCAGTATAGGTATATACAATGAGATTTATTAGATAGATAAAATTAGATAGAAAATCTGTTGTGTCTGTAATTTTGGGTGACTGTCCTGTAGAGAAATTGCTTATAAACTTTGCAATATTTCATAATAAGCGACTAAATGAAAAAGACCAGCTATAAAAAAAAAAAACTTTTTTAACTTTAAATCAATTCAAAATGTGTTTTCATGTTTTCACTTTTAATGCACATTTATACTTATAATGCTGCTCATGGTGTTTTTCTGTACACAGAGAACATATTACTAATACAAAAAAAACTAGAAATGGAAAGTTCATGTACGAAGTTGGCTTGTAAAAGTCTGATTATTACGGTGAAACATTTAAAAGCTGAAGTACCTTAAATGAACTGCCACTTAAAATTCGTTTCCACCTTAAATTCACTCTTAGCACCTTAACTTCACTGCCACATTAAATTCACCCCTACCACCTTAACTGCCACCTTAACTTCAGGGCCACCTTGAATGAACTCCTACCACCTTAACATCACTGCTACCTTAAATTCACTCATACCACCTTAACTATACTGCCACATTAAATTCACTTATTCCACCTTAAATTTACTGCCACCTTAAATACACTCATAGCACCTTAACGTCACTGCCACATTAAATTCACCCCACCACATTAACTGCCACCTTAACTTCTGTGCCACCTTAAATTCACTCATACCAGCTTAATTTTACTGCCATCTTAAAGTCCATTCCACCTTAAGTTCACTGCCACCTTAAATTCCCTCCTAGCACCTTAACTTAACTGCCACCTTAAATTCCATTGCACCTTAACTTCACTGCCACCTTAAATTCACTCGTACCACCTTAACATAACTGCTACATTAAATTGCTGGCCACCTTAAATGATCTGCCAGCTTAAATTCCCTGCCACCTTCAATTCAATCCTACCACCTTAAATTCACTGCCACATTAAATTCACTCCTGCCACCTTAAATTCACTCATACCACCTTAATTTTACTGCCACCTTAAATTCCATTCCGCCTTAACTTCACTGCCACCTTAAATTCCCTACCAAATTAAATTCCCTGCCGCCTTAAATTCACTTGCACCTTATATTCACTCATACCACCTTAACTTCACTGCCACCTTAAATTCACTCCAACTCTTTTAAATTGCCTATCGCATTAAATTCATGGCCACCTTAATTTCACTTATACCACCATAACTTCACTGCCACCTTAAATTTCATTTCACCTTAACTTCACTGCCACCTTAAATTAATTCCTAACACCTTAACTTTACTGCCATCTTAAATTAATTGGCACCTTAAATTCTCTCCTACCATCTTAACTTCAATGCCACCTTAAATTTACTCCAATCACCTTACCTTCACTACCACCTTAAATATATTGCCGCCTTAAATTCTCTCCTACCTCCTTAACTTCCCTGCCACCTTAAATTTACTCTTACAACCTCAACTTCACTGCCACCTTAAATTTCCTTCCTCTTTAAATTCACCTTTACCACTTTAACTTCACTGCCACCTAAAATTCACTGCCATCTTAGTCACTAATACCACCTTAACACTGCCACTTTAAATACTCTCATACCATCTTATATTCCCTGTCACCTTAACTCCACTGTCACATTAAATTCCCTGCCACGCTAAATTCACTCCTACCACCTTAACTGCCACCTTAACTTCAGTGCCGCCCTAAAATTTCATTCCACCTTAACTTCACTGCCACCTTAAATTAATTCCTAACACCTTAACTTTACTGCCACCTTAAATGAATTGGCACCTTAGATTACTCCTACCATCTTAACTTCACTGCCACCTTAAATTTACTCCAATCACCTTAACTGCACCACCACCTTAAATGTATTGCCACCTTAAATTCTCTCCTCCCACCTTAAATTCCCTGCACTTTAAATTCACTCTTACAACCTCAACTTCACTGCCATCCTAAATTTCCTTCCACTTTAAAATCACTCATACCACCTTAACACTGCCACCTTAAATACTCTCATACCACCTTATATTCCCTGCCACCTTAACTTCACTGTCACATTAAATTCCCTGCCACACTAAATTCACTCCTACCACCTTAACTGCCACCTTAACTTCAGTGCCGCCTTAAATTCCATTCCTTAAAATCACTGCTACCTTAAATTGCTGGCCACCTTAAATTCACGCCTACCACCTTAAATTTCCTGCCATCTTAAATTCACTCCTACACTCTTAAATTCCCTGCTACATTAAATTCCCTGACACCTTTAATTCAATCATACCACCTTAAATTCCTTGCCACCTTATATTCACTCATACCACCTTAAATTCAATACTACCTTAAATTCACTGTTCCACCTTAACTCCATTGTTTTAGCTGACACTGCTGTGTGTCTGTGTGTGAGAGGCCCATTATGACATCACTTGTGGCAGTTGAGATTTGAATTCGCTCGACCTTCTGTCATTCATTTCTCTAATGTTCTAGCATTTTACAGATTGTGCCTTTAGCCTACCTGCTAAAAGTCTGCAATGAGGAAAATATAATATATAAGAATATAATACTGATATTTGAATAAATTACATTGAAGAATGCCTAAGATAAGAAAGTGCAGAAACATGATATCGAGTTTTACTGATTTAGGTACATAAATCCACCTGTTATAATGGACTTGGGATGCAAGGGGTGAAATATAACATATGAAATGAATGCATAAGCATGGTGTTCTTTATCGCTGTTAAATAACCATGTTCTAAATTATACATTTGTCTGGAAGCTCTTTGCTTAATGTAACAATTTATAACATTTTAATGTAGACATTGTATAAGACTGTCTAATAATGCACCCCAACATTGGCAGACTGTGAGTTTAAAGCTGTGTGATGTTCAAGCAGTCTATATCAGCAAGAGGAATAAATTAAAACTAGAAAAAGGAGTTTTTGCCAAGTTAGCCAGCCGGCCAGCCAGCCAGCTTAGTTTTGGCTAAGATAGCCAGCCAGCAAGCACTCCCAAGCTCAGTCAAGCCATGCCAAGCCAAGCAAAGCAAGCAGCAACACAACTAACTAACCGTACTACCATTCAACAAGCCTGACAAACTGCAAAGGTGAGATCAACAATTACCACATGTAAACAGTGCTTGAACTGAAAGTAATGTAGGAAACTGTGTTTAAATGCATTATAAATGTGATTTGAAGCTTTCTTAAACCATTCCTCAGAGACCTCCACAGTTTAAATTACCAGTGTATTGAAAATAGATTCAGATTAACAGTACATACCACTCCAAAAGGCTAAGCTCATGTTCTTAACAACAACTTGGTCAGTAAATAAGCAAGTTCTATGGATCAGGTCATTTTAAATATTAGTCGAAGAAAATACAGGTAAACATTCAGTCAGTCAGAATTGGCAGCCGCACATCCAGCACTAGAACTGTTTGCACTGGGACCGCCCAGGGCTGTGTGCTGAGCCCCCTCCTGTACACACTCTTCACGTATAACTGCGTGGCCTCCCAGAGCAACACCAGTATCATCAAGTTTGCTGATGATACTACGGTAATCGGACTGATCACTGGTGGGGATGAGACAGCGTACAGGAGGGAGGTGGCTGAGCTGGTGGACTGGTGTGACTACAACAAGCTTTCCTTGAATACAGACAAGACCAAGGAAATGATTGTTGATCCAAGGAGGAGAAGGAGGCAGGAGCTCCACACATGTTCATAGGTGGGACAGAGGTGGAGAGGGTGAAACCTTCAAATTCCTCGGCGTTCACATCAGCGAGGATTTAACCTGGTCACACAGCACGCACTACATCGTTCAGAAGTCCTAGCAGCGGTTGTATTTTCTGAGAAGGCTGAGGAAATTGGCATGTCAGCCCAAATTCTCAGCAACTTCTACAGGAGTATGATAGAGAGCGATCTTACCAGCTCCATCACAGTCTGGTACATAAATTGCACTACTCAGGATAGGAAGGCTCTCCAGCATATGATCAAGACTGCACAGTCCATTTCCGGAGCAGCCTTCCCCTCACTGCAGGACATCTACAGGACCAAGGTCATCAGGAGGGCCCACTGCATCATCAGGGACAGTACACACCCCCAACACAGCCTCTTCACGCTCCTACCGTTGGGCAGACGCTACAGGAGTGTGAAGTCCAGAACAGCCATACTGATAGACAGTTTTTATCCACAAGCCATCAGGCTTGTGAACACCTCCTCCCCACTTCCGCTTTGAAACTGGCTGAACTCTGACTCTGACATGCACTCATTAATACGAGTGCAATACACATTCTGCTGCTACTGTTATACTTTATACCATACTGTTTACTTCTGTACTTGCACAGCGCACTTTACACATGCATATGCACCTTACTTGCATCCATACAGTACTGTACTCTCCCTTCCTTTACTTAGTGTTTTTCTTTACTTAGTGTACATATATATATATTATACTTCTTAATTTTCCTCTCTCCTTTTATATTGATATTTATTTTTTAAGACTGCCCGGAATGGAGGAACTACAAAGTAAGAATTTCATTGTACAATGTAACGGCTTGTTATGCTGTGTATATGACAATAAAAATCTTGAATAAAATGCAGCTTTTAAATTAAAAACATAGAAACCTACATGGTCCTGTGTGAAACTGTTTGCCCCCTAAACCTAGTAACTGGTTGGGCCACCCTTATCAGCAACAACTGCAATCAAGTGTTTGCGGTAACTTGCAATGAGTCTTTCACAGCATTGTGGAATTTTGGCCCACTCATCTTTGCAGGATTGTTGTAATTCAGCCACATTGGAGGGTTTATGGGCATGAAGTCTGAGGTCAGAAACAGATGGCCGGACATTCTCCTTAAGAATCTTTTGGTAGACAGCAAATTCATGGTTCCATTTATCACAGCAAGTCTTCCAGGTCCTGATATATATACAGTATATATGTATGTGTATGCATATATATATATATATATATATATATATATATATATATATATATATATAAATTTATTAATATCAGCTTTAATATGTGCCATTAAGCTTTATAGCGTGTTGTAATAAAACATCTTGTGTGTGATTATAAGCATTTATATATATATATATATATATATATATATATATATATATATATAGTTATAAAGACTTATGTCAAGTATTGCAAAGATTTATTAACTATTGACTTATGATGCATCATGAATGCCTGATTCATACAAATTGTTTTGTGTGTAGCTTTGTGTGCAAAACCATTCCTTTTGGTTGGACTAAATGCTGTAGTCTTGTGGCTGAATAGACAATGTGGCATGAAAATCAGCTGCCAGGTCTGGAAAATCAGGGTCAAGTGGTCCAGTTAACTCAAATGTATTGTCTTAAACAAATAATGTAATAACATGACATGAATGGAGTAGCCACATTTCAGCCTGCTTATCATAGTTTTCAACTCTTCATAATCTTAACAACAGAGTAATCGGTAAATTAGCAAGTATTAAAATAACTTGGCATGCTTTTCCCTTTGATTTTTTTAAATAGACAAGCTTTTGGGTTAACCTTTGTGGGTTGAACAGTATTTTACAGAGAGAAGAGTCAGTATTGTTCCACTAATGGCTTCAAACAGTTGAAAGACATTGCTGAGCTAGTTTGTGTTTAATATGAGACCAAATATTCTCTGTTTATTCTGCACCAGGCCAAAACCATCATTAAAACATGTATTAATTTATTTATGAACCATTTTGCATTCGAGAGTATGTGTCCATCATCATGAAAATGTACTTCTTTCATGAAAATGTAATTCTTTCATTAGCACAAAATGAGACCAAGAGTGATCATATTTTTGGAATGTGGTTCCTGGCCTGGGTGCCACAGCATTTCTGCTGTGGTTTTGGTTTGCTGTTGTCAAACTTTTAGGATGAGATAAAGACTGAGATGATTTGATGAACTAAGAATGGTATGGTATTAGAATGCAGTTCCTCTCAAGAGCTAATGGACTGTCCTGCTCTTTTGCTTCTTGTCACTCAGTTGTTGGGGCATGTTCAGGTTCAGTCCTAGGGCAGATGTCTTTTGGTGCCTTTTAACAACAGACATGCCAGTTGATCACATGATTTTCTAGAATTAAAAGATGTGTCTTCCTCATACGCAGTCACTTTTTCAGTCATTGTACTGCTAATGAGCATGAAGCATTCTTGGCATGTATTCACACAGCACTTCAGCACAGCCAAAGCATAACCCCATTAGAATGTCTTAATCACGTACAGGAAGTATTTATGACTGAAACTAGATGTTATTTGTAAATAAATTCTGTCAGATTACTGTTGAAATTGTGCATGTGCTGTATACCACTGCACAGTTCATAAGTGTTCCAGAAATATTTCATGTTGCAGTTCACTTAGATCTGACATCAGTCATAAATACTTTATTAGCATAAACTCTTTAAGCAACAATGAATGCAGTTTGGATCACCCTTGAATTTGCCCACTATGTGCTCAGCATTGTGAGCTGTTTGATGAAATGCAGTTAAAATCGTTGTGTGCAATTTATTAAATTATATGCTCACCACTCAAAAATGAATGTGTGTAGTAGTAACGCAGTATTGATGTACTGTTTTGAATATGCCATGCTTCATGTTCATATATGTATCTCATGTAAAGCAATAACAAAAACATGTGCATGGTAAAATATACTGATTAATTTACAACTCTATTTGAAGGGTGTCTACATGAATCTATAACCTATTGATAAATCAATTCAATTACAGAATAATTTACAGGTCTTTATTTTATAATAATACTTTACATATAATGTGGGATTGTATTTTAATATAAGTCTTTGCAATTTTTTTGTTATTTAATTATTCATGTAATAATTTGCATACAACTGTATGCAAAAGGGATATTTACATATTTATCGCATTTGTGGATTTTTTTTTTTCATGCTTCCCAGACAGGTGACATCAGCAAATAGCAGAAATGATATGTTTTAATGAGGCAAAGACACAAATACAATTTATAAATGCCACAATGATGGTTCTAAATTATTATATTGCTGAGTTAAATAATACGTTGTTAAATCTTTACTAAAAGTTTGCACTGAACTTGACAGTCTACTAGATGTTTCACAGTTTAGTAGTAGAATAACTAAAAGATTCTCTTTACATTTTCTATATTTTACAGAAAGTACTTGCAGAAAGCCAATATTTACAGATTTAAGAAACAAGTTTAAAAAATGTATCTGTCGCCCTGAGACAGAAATAATAGAACTTAAGCAATATTTCTCATATGATATAAATCTACCTTAGTGACTGTGTTTACATGGGGGAGGAAACTCAGGGGGAGCTCGGCGTCTACGATCACGCCTGTGTCATGTTGTTTAGCCCGAGACACTAGGTTTTTTGGCTTTGGGCCTGTTTGGCCCGATTTTATTTTATTTTATGGGCGTGTACATTTTCAACATTGTATCAATGTTCTAACTCTCAGTAATTATTGCACTGGCACAAAATGAAACCAACAGTGATCAATTTTTTGGGAAATGTTTCCTGGACTGGGTGCCAACCTTAAGTTGCTGTGAAACTTTTTAAATGAAACAATGACTGAATGATTTGACTTGAGGACATGTTTGAAAGTACATAAATAATGGTAAAATATAAAATTCATACACTGGAGTCCACACCTAGGTCCACTATAGGTTTCATATTTGTAGTTAAAGAATCTAGTCTGTCATGAAGAAATTTCTTTTAGTTTTAGTACTTAGAATCAGCATTTCAGTTGTAGAAAATCCTGTGAGCTCCACTGAGAAATATCTGACACACAGAGAGTCTAGATTATCCAAAGGAATGCATCACTGTGTGCCATCAGCAAAGCTTCGAACATTTACATCATATTTTCTAATGACATCACCAGAGGTAACATGAACAATGCAAAAACCAGGCCTTAAAGCTGAACATTGCTGTACTTCCCAAGAAATATTTATTCTTACCATTTTAGCTAGATAATGATGATTTTTATTACTTAATCCTAAAAACAATGTAATGAGTACCTTAGCAAAATTAGCAATTAGGAAATTAGCAGACAATGTTTTACAAAGAAAAAAGTTATTGTTACACTTAGCACTGCTGGCTTTAAATTATTGGAAATCATTGCCAAGCTCTGTTGTAGTTATTTTATTTTCTTATTTTCTATTTTTTTATTTATTTATATTTATTTTTTTGTTTATTTATTTTTTGTCAGTTGGAGTGTACATGTCCATCATCATGTTCTAACTGTCAGCAATTATTTTATTAGCACAACATGAAACCAACAGTGATCATATCTTTGGAATGTGGTTCCTGGTCTGGGTGGTGCAGCATTTTTCAAATGGGTTTGGGAGTCATTTAACCACAGTCAGCATTGAGATCACACTTTAAGCTTGATGCTGCCAGCCTTAGGTTGATGAGTGACAGGAACATGCTGTACATTCAAGAAGAGATAATGACTGATTTTTTGATTGGCTGAACTCAGACTTCGTTACTCTATACAGGGTTAGTTATTGCCTTACTAAAATACATGTTTAGATCTCTTCAGTGTACTGCAAAATAGTCTATATGTCTCTTCATGGACTGTATCTCACAGTACAATACCCTTTCTCTGTGGAACCAGGTTTGAAAATCAGGGCTGGAATGTTCTGTTAGCTTAAAATTTGTTTTAAAACAAAGTATTTACATGAGATTAATGAAGTACAGTGTTGAGTGCTGAGCACAAGAAATATTGGGTTGTAATGAAATTTTCACACAATGTTAACAGCAGTTGCTGTGTTAAAATGATGCATAGAAATAAAAAATCGACAAAATAAATGGAGCTACATGTTTTTTTGCACAGTTGCTGTAATATAGCTATATGACAGTAGCAACTCTCAAAGTCTGAGATGGATTATTGGATGGCTTTAGCTTTGGGTTTGCAATGAAACCAGGCAGAATTTAATTACACAAAACCTTATAGAACATTAGCTAAAGCATCCTACATCTTCATTATTTACCTGTTTGTCCTGTGGTCAGTCCTCCTGCCGAAGAAATACATTTTTAGTAAGTACACAATCATTTGTTTATAGTGAAACTACATTTCCAAAGCTTGTAGCAAGAACTTACCATTCATTAGCAACAGCAACAGAGGGACACACAGTGGGATTAGAAACCCCATTGTGAAAAACTCCTCCCAACTTCAAACCTGCAGGAACAATTGCATTAAATGATGCAACACTGTTTATAAATACATTAATAAGGCATGATATGGAATACAGAACACAACATAATCTGTTTTATATAGTATCTATGGCACCAAAAATAAATAACGGTTATGTTTTGTTAACATGGTACAGTCACGTGATGAATTGATGGTGTGATCCTTTGTTTAATATTTGCCTGCCTAAACCAGTAGCAGTTACTGGGTGGATGTTCATGCAAAAAATGGTCTGTAAAATGGCATATAATAAAAAAAATTATATGAACTACAAGTATACTTTAATCTGGAATGAATCTGACTTGGCATTATTGAGTTGTCATAGCGATTAAATTTTGACTGATGTAAAATCAGTAATGCATAGTCCAATATATTTTTATTTAACTGGATGACTAATCAACAGTTTCAGTAAAAGGGATGTCATTGTATTTTATCAGTATTATCAGTGTTCACTGATAATAAACACAAAATGCATGTCCATAAGCAGCATGTGACAGAAAATCAGCTTCAGTATAACAGATAAATGAAGATAAGTGGCCATAATCCTTACCTGAGAAGCCACTGCAGAGCAAACCCAGTCTCTCTGTCTATCTTACTCTCTCTATTAGCTGTTCCTCTGCATGGAAATGCTGCTCCAACAGCACCTGCAGGTTCAATGTATCAGCATCATATATATATACCTATCTTTAGGAATATGGGCGGATCGTATCTGGAACTGTCAATCAGCCCATGAGATTCTTCTTCTTGTACGCAGTCACAAAAGGAAACATAAAAAAAATATACTGAAGACAGATGTGATTACTCAGTAATTATGCTTATGGTGCTTGTTATTGGATGAAGTGAGGAATGGGTGGGTTGTTATGTCCCTACTGATGTTTAGGCCAAACCGAAACCCTCATCAAATGATTATAATGTGTAATAAGTGTTGTAGTAGGCCATAACGCAGTGTTCTCAAGCCTGACCTAGTTGGGTATCAGTCTTGACTCAGAGTGAGGTGGATTTGGAAGTGTTGTCAAGACCAGCTGAGTCTGATGCCTCCATATGATGATGAATGTTCTGAATGAGCTGAATTGTTTTTGCACATCAACTATTTCAAAGTTAAAAAAAACTTTTCACTGCTTTACAACAGCTTTACAACTGTATTTTCCAAAAGACATTTTTACACATTTTATGCCATTTTAGACTATTTATTATTATATGTGAACAAAAATGAAATAAAACTGTCAATATTATAATTTACTTTCATTATAGCATGTAGCTCTGCTTGTAACAAATGCATTAGCAATTTTAAAATTTTTCATTAACACATTTTCTTTGTCGCTCTGGGACAGAATTGGCTGAACTTTAGCAATATTTCCTTAGCTACCTTAGTGACTATGTTTACATGCAGGATAAAACAGAGCTCGTTCACACGAGAGTCGAAGTTCACACCTATGTTTTGTGCTTTCATATGAGGTTTTAGCTAAAGAATCTAGTGTAGTCATAAAGGCTTTTCTCTTAGTTTTAGTACTAAGAATCACTTTTCAGTTTTATCTGTATACAAATGTAGAACATTCTGTGAGCTCCACTGAGACATATCTGACACACAGATTTCTACTGAGTCCAAATCGTCTCTAATAGTCCAAAACCATTATCTAGAGCCATTCGAACTTATTGGCTTTGGCCCTTATCTTATTTTATTTAATTTAGTTTTGGTCAGTGGGAATGCACATGTCCCTCATCATGTTCTAACCGACAGCAATTATTTTATTAACACAAAATGAAACCAACAGTGATCATATCTTTGGAATGTGGTTCCTGGTCTAGGTGCTACAGCATTTTTCACAGGGGTTTGGGAGTCATTTAACCACATAGTTAACATTGAGAACAAGCTTTAAGCTTGATGCTGTCCGTCTTAAGTTGATGAGTGACTGGAACATTAGCAAAGTGCTGTATATTCAAGATGAGATAATAACTTATTGTTTGATTTGTTAACCTCATAATTTGGACTTTTTCTAACTCAATACAGAGTTAATGATTGCCTGACTAAAACACATGTTTAGACCTGCAAGAAGTGCAAAATAATCTATTTGTCTTTTTATTTTTAGTACAATACCCTTTCTCTGTGGTACCAGGTTTGGTAAACCAGGGATGGGATGTTCAGTTAGGTCAAACAGAATGCCTTAAACAAAT
The DNA here is from genome assembly GCA_024036415.1 of Prochilodus magdalenae. Taxonomy (NCBI): domain Eukaryota; kingdom Metazoa; phylum Chordata; class Actinopteri; order Characiformes; family Prochilodontidae; genus Prochilodus; species Prochilodus magdalenae. The sequence goes on from JAMWET010001594.1 coordinate 83,029, forward strand.
AAAGTATTTACATGAAATTGAACAAAGTACATTGATGAAGTGCTGAGTTCCTAACCTCTGTTCCATCAGCCATTGCAGGGACTTGGCACTAAAGCCAAAGATAACTCTATGCAATGCAAAACATCGGTTCAAGTGGTGCATGTGGTGTCTTAATGTACAGGACAGCCTAAATGTATGTTGGCATATCTGTATTTAGTTTCCACTTTTACTTTGTACCCAAGTTCTCTTTTCAGGCAATATGAAATATACTGGAGTATGTTCCCAGAAATTTCAGTAGTATGCAGTAATTAAATCTGTAATTTGACTCTAGATTTTGGTTGGAATTTAATGCCAGGTGTGCCCTGGGTGCCGCAGCCCTGACAGGTTTTTCTAGATCTAAACACGTATTTGCGTGTTTGCCTTTGCTTTTCACAAGTCTTTGAGTGTAATTTCATTTGGAACTATAGTTTACCACATGACAAAAATGCAAAAATGACTTTCATTTAAATAAAAAACATCCAGATAAATAACCTTTTCTCAGATGACATTTGCACACTATATCATTGTTTTACAATAAGACATCATTCTAAACTTTTAAACTCTATATATGTATCCTGTGATGCCAAATAGACTACTAACTATCCATCCATCCAGCAATATATTACTCCTTTCAAGTGGCAAAGCTGCACAGAGTCTAAAATAACTTGACATCAATTGAATTTGCACATGTCCTGCTTTTCTGTTTTCACACATTGTTTTGTGTATTTGTCTTTGCACTACACTTTTTATATATACATATATTCTTATATCTTCACTGGAAAAGGAGCCTGACTGTTTTTAGTTGTACAATCCTGTATTGGTATAATGACAAAGTTGAATTTAATTGAATTAACATTAGCTGTGGTTTTCCTTCTGTACTGTTGTTTACAGTATACAGCTACACGTTACTGTCATCTGCCTTTCTGATTGGATGGTTTTAGATGACTCGTGAATGTGGAATACACAGCTGCATTGTTCTGCTGCATAATATTTATGCGCTATGCTTTTACTCTTGCACATACACTCTTCATGTTAATTATACTTTCACGGCAGTATGCTTTACATAGTCACTTTATTTTCATTGCATACCATTAGACTTTAACAGTTTTACTTCTATCCCACATAATGGTGCTTATTATTAATATTCTAATTAGAGTACTTCTTTTTCTTATCTTTATTTATCTATATTTTCTATTATTGTTCTTTACTTCGGCTGCTACAATATGTGACTTCCCTCTGGGATTAATAAAGATATTTTAGATTATTTTGGTATTAATAAAGAAAATGTCTGTGAGTTTGTACATGGGAGTAGCCATCTTGTGTATGCATTGCTCAGAGAGGCAGTTGGATTCAGAGTAAATGGCATAGTCGGAACCTTGTGGAAAATACACAAAAGACTTTCATTGCTCAATGCAACTTTATAACAGGCAACTTCTCTGGAAAAAGAAGAAAATCCTGAACAGTGTAAATGTTCTGAGCCACAGCTGTTCTACATCTTAGAATACATGAAAGGTGAAAAATTCTTGGGGTAAGAAGGAATGGCTTGCCTGCCATTGCTGCATGATGACATCCATTAACTATTAGGGATTAGGGAACTATTGGGAACCCAGCCCTACTCCAGTGGTTAAAATCAGTGAAGCAGCTTTCTTACCCAGAAGAGAGTTTGAAATTCAAAGGGGTCAGCTCTTTGGCTCTGGGTCTGAGATCCACCTTTACACAACTGGGCAAACAAATTGATGAGGCTGTGTGTGATGGGTTCACAGACACAGAGGTAATCAGAACAATACTTAAAGTAACTATAGGTGGTTGTTTGTTAACTAGGTTGTTAATTAACATAGATGACCTATCAGTTGTAGACCTCAAAACATTGCTCTGCATGTGATGTTTTAGGACTTTTGGAGACTTGTGGGCAAAACTTGCTACAACAGTCTGACCTGGCCATGTTACCACCTGTTTCTCTGGTAAAGTATGTACGGAACCTACCTTCTTTGTTGAAGGCCAAAGAACATCTTGGATCTGACTATGGTAATACCACATTCTTCAACAATCAGGAGCAAGACCAACTCCTACGAAATCATCTCTTATAATGTGCCAGCAATTAGCAACTGAAAGTGAACTTTTCTTCACAAGAAAACTATATTTCTGTTAATAACATTGTACAGATTATTTTCAAAGAAAGATTAAATTATTAGTTATGTTGCCTCAGTCTCTAAGTAAAAATGTTCATTTGCTTCATGTCATTTTTTGTGCACTTTGACAGGAATACATTTAAGTAGCATTGTTTGAGAAATAGCTCTAACAGAAAGTTAAAAAAAAATATTTATGGTGATGTTTGTGTCAGGGGACAGAACCACTGATTTGAATGCTAATATTTTATATTAAAGATGCTCTCTTATATTTTCCAACTTAAAAAAAGGATTCAGATCATATTCTTAGAAATGCGGCCTAAATATACTGCACAATTTGTTGTGTTGTCTGTCTGCAGGCTGGTGTTGTGAAATCCTACAAAAAAACATGTGAAAAACTGGGACCAGATTTGAAACTAGATTCCTTCCAGAAAGACCTGCAACTCAGTAACAATGATCTGTAAGATTCAGGAGTGAAGCCTGTCTTTGCTGGACTGAGAAGATCACACTGTGAACTGAAGATTCATTAGTCAGCAAGAACTACAAACTCAACTGAATATCCTGCACGGCCTCTTGTGTTCTTTTTCTGAAGAGGCCCCGGAATGGGAGGCAACAGAAAGTCACTGTAGCTACGACGAGGGGTATCACACCAGCACAGGACAGGTAGAGATGTACTAGTCTCAAGTTCCCTGTGAATATTTGGTATTGGTGTCTGGTGGTCAGAATCACTGATTTGGAGACAATACATTTAGATTTGGGATGCTCTCATATATATTTCAATGAAAAAAAGGGACTTATTCTTTAAAATACTAAATAAATGCGGAAAAAATGGGATCAGTTTTAAAACCTGGTTTTAAAACCTAATCCTCCTAGAACGAGTTGGACATCAGTAACAAAGAAATGTAAGATTCAGGAGTGGAGCCCATCTTTGCTGGACTGAGTGGATCACAAGGTGAACTGGAGATTCTCAAGTCAGCAAGAACTAAAAATTAACTGACTATATTGCATGGGCTCTTGAGTTATTTTTCTGCAGACTGCAATTTCAGCAATTTTGCATGGAGATGGAAATTTTACATATTCTTGGAAATGCGGTCTACATATTTAATGTTTTACAAATTCTATTGACAATAATGAACAGTGTGTTGTGTTGTCTGTCTACGGACTGATGTTGTGGAATCTTATGAAAAACACTTGCAGAAAAACTGGGATCTAAATCTGAGTATTAAAACTAGATAAATCCTTCCAGAAAGAGCTGGACCTCAGTTACAATGACTAGCAAGATTCAGGAGTGAAGCAGGCCTTTCCTGGACTGAGGAGATCAGCAAGAACTACAAGCTCAACAGACTACACTGCCTGATCTCTTGTGTTCTTTTTCTGCAGACTGCCTTTGTATAATATTAGGTAAAAAATCTGAACATCAAAATTTTAGATATTTATCCTTGATCAGATCTTTAACCCTAGACTCACTAAACTTGGATATGTTGTACACCCCAGGGGCAGGAGCAACACATTAGCTCCTTTGACTTAGTGCTCACTCTTCCAGCTCACAACACCTTTCCTTCTGAGTCAAAATATAAAGTCTGGTTGTTCGGTTTTGGTGACTCATTTGAGTCTGAAATTTTTATGTGTTGTTGTGTCAGGCAGTCAGAACCAATGATTTAGAGGTTAATATTTTACATTTGGGATGCTCTCTTAAATTTTCCAATGTAAAATAGTATTTAGATCATATTCATGGACATGCAGTCTACACATATAATTTTTTTATAAAGCTATTGACAATAATGCACAAACTGTTGTGTTGTTCGTCTTTAGACTAATCTTGTAAAATCTTAGGAAACACACGTATGAAAAACTGGGCTCAACTTTGATTCTAGATGAATCCACTCAGAAAGAGCTGGACCTCATTTACAATCAGCTGCAAGATTCAGGAGAGGAGCCCGTCCTTGCTGGACTGAGGAGATGACAATGTACAACTGTAGATTATTAAGTTAATAAAAAATACAAACTCAACAGATTATACTGCCTTTTCTGCAGAATGACTACATTTTCTGCAGAATGACTTTGTATGATATTTGGAAAAAATGAATCATAATTTTGGAGGATTAGGAACAAGGATCATTGATTTGGATTTTCTTGGGATGCCAGATGATTGGGGACAAATGTCTTTGATTAGGAACATATAAAAACAAATTCCGAAGTCCTAATTAGGATTCCAGATGGTTAGGAACAAAGATCTTTAATTGGGAATGCACAGAAAAAGATCCTCAAAATACTGTGTCTGGAGAAGTAAGGTCTGGGTGTTCAGTTTTGGCGAATCGTACCTGTGTGAAATCAGATGTGGAGTCTTGGGATGATATATCGTAGTACCACCCCCTGACTAGGAGGCAACAGAAAGTCACTGTATCTATGATTAGGGGTATCACACCGGCACAGGACATGCAGAAATATACTTGTCTCAAGTCCCCAAGGCATTTATGGTGTTGGTGTCTGGTGGTCAGAATCAGTAATTTGGAGGTAAATATTAGATTTTAATTTAGATTTGGGAGACTCTAATATCGTTCAATGAAAACAAGGGATTTAGATATACAGTATTCTTGGAAATACATGACACGTGGAAAAACTGGGATCAGTTTTAAAACTAAATTTATTCTCCCAGAAAGAATTGGATGTCAGTAACAATGACCTGTAAGATTTAGGAGGGGAGCAGGTCTTTCCTGGACTGAGGAGATCACACTGTGAAATCTCAACTTTAGGTTAAGAACAAGGATCTTTTTTACCAAGAAATGTTTCAGTTTCAAACTCAAAATGTCATATAGTTGGGAATAAATATCTTTGATTGAGAATGTATTAAAAAATCTTCAAAATCCAAAGTCCCGTTTGACAGTGGGAGAGGTTTGGCGAAATGCTGGACTGGCAGCCACATCAGGACAGGCAGTGCTGCACTTGTCTCACAAAAATAAAATATTAGCCTCCAAATCGATGTTTTTGACCACCTGACATCAACAACACCATAAACATAGGGAGGTTTATGGTTCTGTTGATGTCAGGTGGTCAAAAACATCGATTTGGAGGCTAATATTTTATTTTTGTGATGCTCTCTTATATTTTCCAATGAAAAAAGGATTTAAGATCACATTCTTGAAAATGCGGTTTACATATTTAAAAAAAAAGTTTATTTCAAAGTCTATTGACAATATTGCATCTGTTGTGTTGTCTGTCTACAGACTAATGTTGTGGAATCTTAGGAAAAACACGTGAAAAACTGGGATCTGTTTTACAATTAGATAAATTATCCCAGAAAGAGCTGGACCTCAGTTACAATGACCTGCAAGATTCAGGAGTGGAGCCCGTCTTTGCTGGACTGAAGAGATCACAAAGTAAACTGGAGATTCTGAAGCCACTACTCCTAACTACTAACTACTAACTCAACAACTATTCTGTCTGATCTCGTTTTCTTTTTCTGCCAAATGGCTTTGTATAATATTAGGAAAGACCTGTGAAAAGGTAAAAATCAAATTTTCAGATGGCTTGGAACAAGGATGATTGATTTGCATTGTCTTGGGCAAAATGTCAGATGGTTGGGGACAAATAACTTTGATTAGGATTGTATAGATTGATTAGGATATGTATTTGTTAAGGACTGCTCAACGCATCACAGGCACCCAGTTACCCACCATTCAGGACATTTATCACAAGAGATGCCTGGGCAGGGCGAGGAATATCATCAAGGATGTTTCTCACCCGAATCATCGCCTTTTTACCCTCCTACCATCTGGCAGGTGCTACAGGAGCTGTGTGTCTCATAACCACTGCACAGACACTTTAATTTACATTGCACTCTCTACTGCATCCTTGCACCTTCTGTACTGTTAATGCACTTTATTCACCACCAAGCCTACCATATACTCATGTTTACGTACTGTATACTCATATTTACAAACTGTATACTCATGTTTACATACTGATCTCATATTATTTCTAACTCAGATATTTTTATTTTTACTTATTTTTATTGTGTACATACTTGCACTACTCTTACAGTTAAAACAGTTGTTACTGCATATATATATATATATATATATATATATATATATATATATATATATATATATATGCTTATATTATATGTATATATTTATTACTATGGCTCTTTATGTAAATAATACTGTACTTGCACTTCTGGTTAGATGCTAACTGCATTTCATTGGCTCTGTACCTGTACTCTACATAAAGACAATAAAGTTGAATCTAATCTAATCCAATCTAATAAAAAAAAATCCTCAAAGTCAGAAGTCCTAGTAAGGATTCCAGATGGTTAAGAACAAAGATCTTTAAATAGCAGTGTACCCACTTATTACAGTTATACCATACAATTTCCCACTTTCCTACCAGTTTTACCATTCCATTAGCCAATTAATAACAGCTGAACATTATATTACCAACTTAACATTTATCATGCCATTTCCCACTTATTAATATGTTATTCTATCATTACACACTCATTACTACTTTTTCCATATTATTGCCCACTTGATACAAAGGTGTCAAAAGGCAGTGGAATTTAATTTCCTTAGTTACTTAATCCAATAATCATTTGCTTTATTATTTTTCTAGTTTGGGAGACTGTGAAAGATGGTTAGAATCATGGTATTTTTAAAAGCCTGAAGTTCCTTGTGGTGGGAGAGGATCAGACTAATGAAGGTTATTAATGTATTGGTGAACATAAAGACATTTAGCCTTTCCCGTTACAAAAACACAACATGCAACACAAAAGTCAATCAGAGAATTATTCTGTAAATATTTCGGTTTGTCCTCTATGTGTAAGACATCAACTATATCAACTATAAAAAAAAACTATACCATATATAAAAAATGTCACAACTTTAAGTATGCAAGAATTTATTGAATAATGTTAATTAAATGTAATCAAAGGGAAGAACACAGACACCTGATAATTGTACCCACATTCAGAAACACAATAGCCTAAAGCATTGCCAGAAAAAGGTCTGTAGAATTACAGTACAAAATACACCACATCTTTACATGAATCAAAAACTCCTACTTAAGAAGGCAAATTATCATTCACAGCAAAATTAATTAAACAGAAAAGCCCATACAGTACTACATTAGTGCCCCATTAATTATTAAAAGAACATTAAACAAGAATTGCATAAAATCTTTACTGGAAGTCTGCATTCAGAGAGCATTTGGCGAAGCACTGTTATCTCTGGGAATCTACAGACCTGTAAACAGAAAATGAAAAATTAGGTCCTATTAATTAAAGGTGATCATGTACTTAAATCTTAATGAGTTATATATGACATGTATTACATTACTACTGCAAAAGCTTTCTGTAATAGCACTGAAATGCCAGTATACTGCTTTGTAGTTTATGCACCTACACAGCTAATTTCAGTATTGTACTGGCCATTTCAGTATAATTACGCTTGTTGTGTTCATTAATTAGAGTGCAAATATAAAGGATTAATAAAAAACAGTAGATAAAATGATTATTATTTAAAGTCAGAAAACAAAGGAAAGTGAGTAATTATCAGTGCAAGTGGTCACCTGTGCTTTCGGTAGTCCAGACAAAGGGGCCTATAGAGATGGAGGTCCTGTCATGCATGTCCACAGACCGACCAACTCTGTGACGGTGTCCAGGGAAACAGTGCTGCAAAACACAACATTAAACAATGAGACTTTTAGGAAACAAAAGGTCAAATTATATCAAAGTTTTGATATAGTTATCATTTTACTATGGACTCTATTTACTATCATAGGTTGTGAAAATAAGGAGTATTTAAGCATATTTTTGTAATCAGAAGTACTGACACAGAGCAGTACAAATAAACTGGATGGTATTAGGCTGAATACACAATCCAGTCAAAACAACAACTCTCATTTAGCACAGTGATAGTGTCAGATTGTGAGATCATCGGTCTGAAAAATATTGTTATTGTTTTTACAGTAAGTGTATTATTATTATCATCACTGTAATAAAGGATTTTACTGGAAAAAGTTCCAGGTTTATTGTTCACAAAGCCAAATAAAAAAAAAAATACATGAAAATGTAAATAAAAGAAATTCTTTTTCACACTGTGATTCATAAGGCAGACTGAAATCTCAAACCTGCTCTATATTAAACTGTCTAACTAGGGGGTAAAACTGACCGCTGCACAGTTGTTGTTCTGCAGAAGACAAAGGTGGACGGCGCAGTGAAGGTAAACTTTGTTGTAGTCGTTAAAGGCGAACATCTTGAAGGAGAAACGTGCGGTTGTGGAGACACCATTTTGAAGAACTTTCACTGTGATATCATCTTTATTAGGACACCTGAAAACAGGAGACAACAAGACAATGCACATTTTACTGACAGGCTTTAACGGGGTCAGAGTTGGGGTGTATGTCACCTTTGCTCGTACCTATTAATGATGAGATCCCAGCGGACAGCAAAGTTGTGGTCATTCACAGGAGTGGCCCAACATGAATCTATGACTGTGGCAATCTGACGGCCATCCACTCCCTGAACAATCACCCCCACATAAATCCTCTCGTCCAACACTATGTACGTACTGCCATTGTAAGGGTGGGAGAAGGCAGCATCCTGGAAGGGAGTTATCCTGACCTGGTACAGCCCCTGGCCATCTGGAAGCTTCCTGTGCACTATGCTATGTAAATATCAAACAACAGATTGATTAGTTCATTGTGTGCCTGTGTAAATTAATCATACATCATACATCTCCATGCACTTAATAACCTTTACACTGGAGCAGTCCAACAGTTGCTATTAGTGGGGTTTCAGTTAAGAACCCAGGGTGTAGCACACTCTACCTCTGCAGAGGGTTTAATTCTGTGTCCATGGTAAGCGTCTGGCTGAGCTGGTAAACACATGAGAAGCTCAGCTCCAGATGCTTCTTTCTGTTGATGGGTCCTCCTGCTGAATTCACCACCCCCTCAATGGAGTTGTTGTAGATAAAGTGTGTGCCGTTGGCCTGTGGATATATTGTATTTACAGACTGTCAGAAGCTGAACGTGATAAGAATTAACACCAAATACACACTGAAGGACTTATAGTCAGCTCCAATAAGTCAATTAGAAAACAGTAAACGTATTGCATTTTTAGGGCCTTGATCCTAAAAATCGGAACATGTGGGTATTGGAATATTTGTCAGGCACCACTTAAAGGTTAAATCCTTTTGATTCAAATCCAGTTAGTAATATGCCTAGATGCCAGTTTCTACTGATGTGCTAAGTGTCTCACCTGTTAAGCATGCAGCAGTTCTGTGTTCCTTGTTGTTTAAATCGAGTCCAAAAACTACTTAGTTATCATTCTAAAGTTGAAACTCAGTCACTGTTATCAGTGAAACCAGAGACCACTGTAAGACGTTTATCACAGCAAAAACCATGAACATCATGCCACTAGAAAACTACGAGGGTAGTCTAAAAATAAGAAAAGCGTTCAGTGTTTTGTAAGGCAGAGGAAGAAGTGTCTGATTAGTCTGTGATTAATTAACAGGATCATTTTCTGTGTATGGTTGTTAGCTCTTTTATGTGCTGCACAGCTAAAGCTTTGGGTAGCTATCTCTGCCTTAGCCACCTAGATTGCCTTAGAGCTGCCCTAGCTAGATAGCTAGCTTTTGTCTGACCGGTAAGCCTGACAACCAAAACAGGAAGATAACATAACATAAAATCTCTTATAAACGCACAATCAATGGGATCTGCAATGGGTCAGTTTAGGCTAGCTAACATTATAGCTGACTGGAACCTATTTTTGTTTTTCTTCATTATTTAAGAATCAACTCCAGTCATTTCCTCTTCTCTTTCTCATCACAAGGACAGTGCTAGGATGATAAAGTTTTTAGATTTTTTGGACTAAATTTTTGGACATTCTTTTCATGTTCATGTAACAACAGTCTTAGCCAATGTAGTAGATATTATTGGACCCAGATGTAAGGGTTGAACAAGCAGCAATATATTTAAAATCAACACTGTATATCGAACACTTTCTCAAAATGAAGCTTTAAATATACACCTCTCATTGGAGCTTAATGTCCATAGACCAAAATTGGTAATGTCCAAATATTTATGGACCTGACTTCTTGTATCAGGATTCATACTGTTAATGTTAAACTTAAAAGGCAACTAAAAGTTTAGTTTACCGTGAGGTTTGTTCCACAAATGTGCTCATCATTATCAAAGTGGAACACCAGTCTGCCGTTTTGGATAGTTCCATTGCATCTGGAATCACTCAGGTGCAGGACGTTGGCAGGGAATCCAGCTTCAAAGAGCTGACAGCGGGACAGAGACATGGTGCCAGAGCTGCTCTCACAGGTTTCACTGGAATCTGGTACACAAAGTGGGCAGAAGTCAAGTAGTTAAAGACAGTGTCCAGATGCAGAAATGTACAGTAGAGAACAGGAAGAAGGAGAGGAGACTCTTTTTCCTTATCAGTGTAAAACACTGCTGAAATGTAGCCTAGTAAACTAACTGGATAGTAAATTGGTCATGTCATACATGGTGTGTTTATTATATAACTTCTATACAACTCAAACAAACATTTGGGATACAGTAGTAACCATCTTACAACACCCAGCAATCACCATAACAACAATGTGGAACACTTCAGCAACTGCCTAGCAACCCTCTGCTTTTATTCCAGAAATTGACTTTTCTAGTTACTACTAACCTCTTATTGAATATGCAGTGTGTAATTACCACCATGCTAATGAGTATCCTGATCTGTGGTCATAATGAGGGGAATGTAAATGTTTTGTGTGTTTATAACTAGAGAACTTTGTAAGTCAGTTCACTCTGGGACTTTCTTTGGTACAAAATCACATGTTTCAGTATTACGTGTTCTAAAGACTACTTATAATGCAGTATGTTAATGATTCATGGTGTATAATAAACATGACTATAATGTATAATGCATGTTCATTAATACATATATTCATCTTTACCATGCCTTATGCATGAATGATAATGATTTATGAATGTTTTCTTAGGTTCTAACAGACATGGAGTTCATTGAAAATGTAAAACCGGACAGCAGGAATGTTTTCTGTTTAAGAATGTTTTCTAAATGTATCTTGCTCTCAAAAGCTCACTGACAAACTGATATCAGTCTTTAGTTTGATTAACAATCAAATGTTTTGATTCCTCTAGTACATTCCCACATGTTAAAATATGCTCATACCGTAAGATTCAGACTTTGGTCTCGGATGGTTCTCATTACAGAAGCAGCCATAGATGCCATCCTTCTCCCCACACCACTCATCTGCAGTGCAGCTCAGCTCTGCACAGGGGTCCACCTTCACTACACAGAGAAAAAGGTACAAGTGCATTACACATACTGTACTTAATCCCCAAACTTCAAATACATATCAGTTATATTTCTACTGTGCATTTATTACATATAATAACCTGGACGGGTTCTAGATATATAGTAGACTTACAGCAATTTAGATCAGAGCGCCAGTCTGAAATCTCAACCCCCATCATAGTGCAAGCGACCTCATAGGCCTCCAGAGCTGAACACAGCATATTGTTTTCTAATGAGTAGACACACAGGTCATACACACAGGTGTCATAGTAAAGCATGGGGTTAACAAGGACATGGCAGAGCTGGAAGGGTCCACTGGTGTTGGTGATGACGCTACAGAGTTCAGAGTACTCTTTTCTAAAAGGGCAGTCATTCACATCAGTTGTCCTGTCATTAACGCCACATCTGGAAACAAAGCATGACATTAAAGGGGCAGTTTAAGACCGTGAAAGTGTGCTGCATAGTAGCTTTACTTTTAATTAAATTGTTTTCACTGTACACATAAAACCCATTTTCCTGTGACCGAGGCACCTAGTCACCTAGTCACCTAGTTATCAGCCATATCAGACATAATCTAACATCTAAGGTCTAATAACATCTAATAGTTGCTTAGATAAAAATGGTGTGAAATAGATTAGTTTTCATTCATTTGAAATAAAAAAAACTGCTTCTATATTTTACAGTATTTATTTAAATATAAACATTTACCCTTCATCACTGATGTCTGATCTCCAGCTGTTACCAAAAACATTGTCATCAGGTGCCAGAGCTCTATTGGGCATTGCTTTGTCATCTGCAGGGTCTCCATTATTGTTGCCACACATTCCACAGACAGATCCTTGGAAGCTCGGTCCCAGTCTCACTAAAAGAGTGTAACGGCCATCAAAGTAGACCATGAACTCGTTTGATGCATTCACAACCACAAAGTCTTGCTCCTGATATATTTCTCCGAAGTAGCTAATTTGAAAACCAGATGAGTCTATGTCATTCCCGTCAACCTGCAGAAAGAGGAGAGGAGTTTAAAACGACAAAAAAGCTTAAATATTAGACACTTCTGATTCCCTACAAGCAGACGTACACTGAGGAAAGGACTAGTACCTTCACTTTATTGTTTTGTCCAATAGTTATCTGTGTCTGCTGTCCCCACTGAGCTAGCCATACATCCACTTTAGACGCGAAGGACACAGCCATATTCCCACGATGCATATTAGTTGCCACCACACGGAACTCTAAGCCATTGTTTAGGACATTCCCACAGGTCTTAGAAATCTCATATGAACAAGTTCCCTAGAGAAAACAAATGACAGATTTTCAATGTAAATTCAACAATCCTAATTAGGGATGCACCGATCCGACATTAGGATCGGATATCGGTCCCGATATTAACAAAATTAGCTGTATTGGGTATCGGATAATAAGACCGATCCATGGGACCAATCCTTTGGCTTTAATTTGTTGTGCGTGCTACGTCATACGTCAGCAGTGCGTGTGCCGCATGCCAGAAGACTTGACTTGTAAACAAAAACTACACGTGGTGAGCCAAAGAGTCAGCTGTGTAGAGGTATTTCACGTTTCCTACGCCAAAAAGTTAGACGGTGACGGGCAATATCTGTAAAACAAATGTTGCAAGGGGTGGTAGTAGCGCTGCAAAATACAATACAACAAATTTATTTAAGCACCTTAAAAAGTACCATGGCAAATAGCACGCTGAGTTACAACGTTACAGTCGAATAATAATAAAAAAAGACACAGAAGACAATACGACAGTTAATCTTGGCGGATGCACTGCAAAGACGTGAAATATTTACAATCAACAGCGTGAAAGCAACAGAAATAACAGAGAAAGTTCTGGAATTCTGGAATGTTTTGGATGCGCAACCCATGTCGGTGGTCCCAAAACGACTCTGTCAGAACTGTACGAGAAAGCACGTGGACACATATCTGAACAGATAAAAGATGTGAAAGTAATGAGCTTCATGACGGATATCTGGAGCTCAATCATGTGCCCTATGTCACTTTTTAGCTTAACTGTCCACTGCTTAGACGCGAGTTTTACGTCTCACAGCGTGAAGCTCCAAGCAAAAAACTTTCCATTGCTGCCATCACATGCCATTGCTGCTTAAGAGAGCATTCAGGACAACCACAGGCTGTGAGTGGTCTGAGACTGCACTAAATGTTTACATGTTTACAACGTTTGATTACTGCGTGTATGTATGACCAAGTTACTTATTTATTCTCAAGTTTAGCTGATTTTACTTTGAATTACTGTTTACACTAATTATTAAAAAATAAAATTGTTTACTGTTTGTGTGATTGACAAAGTGAAGCTTTTTATTTTCAGTTTTGGCTGGTACGTTATATTAATTTTAAAATATTTTAAGAGGTTTGACAAGGTTGTCAAGGTTCTGCACAATATTTTATTATTTTGGTGATTAATAAATAGCAATTTAGTACATTTATATCTGTGTTTATTTGTTATATTTTATTTAGCAAAGTTAGTAAAGTAATGGTTAAGTCAACTCATTTGCCTTAAGTCTCTCCCACATGGTGAGGTATACGGTTTATTAATTCAACAATGGTATCGGATCGTCATCGGGTATCGACTGATATGCAAAATTTATGCATTGGTATCGGAACTGAAAAAGTTGGATCCCTAATACTCGGTGCATCCCTAATACTAATGTACAATGTCTACTAATGCTGGGGTTATACAGGTTTACTGTATGTGACACACTTAAATCATACCTCATTAAATCAAGGACCAGGGTTCAGCTTCTTACCTGGAAGGTGGCTACAGCTCCATCAAAGGTGAGGTAATGCGGATCACCCCAGACCATACATGAGGACATTTTACTGTAGCAGCCAAGCAGGCCATTCCTGACTGCACACTCCTGGGTGGGAGAGCAGGAGGCAGAGGAGCATCGCAGATCATTTGGAGCAAAGCACTCACAGCTTTCTGAACATTCTGAGGTCCAGAACTTCTCACCAATCTGCAAAACCAAAGCACATTAAATTCATTGTAAGTAATACAAGATTGTAATATACTGCAGGGATCTGCTACTGGTTAGCACTAGCCTCTAGTGAAGCGCTGGTGAAGGCTAGCTGTGTTAGAGCCACACTACAGTATAACTTAATAGAGTCGTATAAAAACAAAACTCCCACTGCATGGTTCCTTCCAGATAAGCACAGTCACTGTAAATCAAATCAACATTTATTTTTATAGCGCTTTTTACAACAGATGTTGTCACAAAGCAGCTTTACAAAGAGTCTTTACAAAGAATCTGGTGTTTGAGTCCCCAATGGGCAAGCCGAGGGCGACAGTGGCACTGTAACGTTTCAGGTCTTTGACTGTATGTCCTGATAGAACTGATTAAAACTTACATGGAAATAGAATCCATCAAACAAGCAGCCACACTGTTCCACTGGCACACAGAGTCCTCCACTCCTCACATAGCCTTCATTACAGAAACAGCCCTCTGAACACGTCCGCTCACATACAGCATCAATGCTGCTGGCACAGGTATGCCCGCAGTCTGTGCCACACAGCTCATAGTGGCTGTTTGCAGGGCAGTCCATTGCTGTGAAATGACCATACATGATTAGCACCATCATAGCAAACTATGCCATATGACAGTATACATGTTTAATTAACCACCCTGAACCTTCATTTTAAATACACATAGACTCACACTACCAATTAGAGTCTATCATGGTTCATTACCACCTAACACTGGGTAACACACTCACACCCTTCTTCAGTCACTTACTGCAGGTGGTGTTCTCTCTCCAAGAGTAGATCCAGACGTTGGCAGAGTGGCAGGCACTCACATAGGTTTGGATGGAACGGCACAGTACATCGTGTCTGTACTCAGAGAGGCATAAATCAAACACACAGTCGTTGTAGTAGGCCTGCGGGTCCACAGTGGCATGACAGAAGCTCAAGGGTCCCTGACTGTCTCTGAGAATCTCACATTGAGCCTGTGCCAGATCTGGATTTTGGCAAGATGAGGGGTCTTCACGTCCATGACTGCAAGTTGTATCATTCTCGACTTTCCAGTCAGCTCCAAACTCTACAGCTGAAGGAGCCAGTGCACCTGAGCGTGTGAGGAAATCATCATCGCTCTGGCCATTGAAGTTACCACACAGGCCACATGTGGCTCCTTTGTAACTTGTTGGGACTGTGATGCTCGCTACCCAGGAGCCATCATAACTCACACTCAGGCCAAAGTCAGTTGTGATGAATGTGTTCTGTCCACTGGAGTAAATGGAAACACGTCCAGAGTCAAGCAGGACAGGCAGGTTTCTGGTCTCACCATCAACCTAATGGAAAAAAATAGAAGTCAGTTTAAGGTATTTGTATATCAAATATTAATTCTCTTTGTTCTTTAAATAACTTTCTTGTGTTAACACAAGTCAAAGCATTTCAAACCACACTATAACAGGTCAACTACTGTCAGAATAATACAAAGAAGCATTCTTAAACAGGAGTGCATAACATTACTGTTTAAAAAAAGGTTACTCTAAATTTGTAACCAGTGCTCACACATTGCTATAGACTAACTAGGCCTAGGCACCTATGGCCTACAGCAGTACTTAAAATGTACCAAAATATTGTCATCTTCCTTTTCCACATTTGCTAATCTTTCTATAAAAGATTAAGGAACATGTCAGTCATAGCTCAGACTGCCTCTTAAACTGCCCCCACCATTCATTAAGAATGTAGCTTAGCAACTGCATCTATAGGCTTGTAGGCTATTTGTGTGTTGGGGGGGTTTGAAGCAGTAGGTGCAATTTTACCCAATTCCTAAACTAAAGTCTTATAAGAAGAAGTGTAGGATGTGGAGTAAACAGTGTATACACAAATATATCTCAGAATAATGTTAATTAAGTAGTAGTTAATCTGTCTCCCACATTTTTCTTTGTTAACTCTGCTTTTGTGTCATATATAGCCAAAACAATTAACTTATTATAAAGAAAGCCATAAATTAAAAACTCTTAAAGTGGAAATTTAAGATTAGAGTTCAGTGAATTAAAATCTTGAGAGGGGGCTACAAGATGGGCACATTTAAAAGTTTATTATTACTATATATTTTATTATGTTATATTATTATACTTTAATACATTGTTTATTTTTAGCTTGCTAAAATTATAGCTGCTGCAGAGCGTGCCATAGAGAATCACAATTCCTTGTGGGCATACCTAGCTTTGGGCTACTTATGCTGAGCTAGAATTTTGCAAAAACCTGTCACAAATACTGCGTCTTAATTTGCAAAATATGTGCAAATAAATAAGTCTGCAAAAAGACTAGTCTGTGATGTTTCATGATACCCCAACAACACAGATGTCAAAATGTTCACCAGAGTATGCAGGTAAAAAAGTATAAAAGACATTTGACAACAGTATGGCTGCCACATGCAAATTGTGAAAAAATGTGGCTACAAATATGGATAGCTAAGTTCAGTTCTCACAAACTTTATGAGCTTGTTTGTCACATGAAGAAGTCCACCTAGTTTGCTTTCCATATGTCACTGGGGGGTGCTATAACATGCAAAAAACTATTCTCAGCTGCTACCTTTCCAGTTTAACTGAAAATTTGCATACTGCCCCTGAGGTGCTCTACAAAGACCTTCTTGGGGGCAGCATCATATTTGGACAAATATGACCACAATCAGCCAATTAAAGTTCAGCAGGCTTTGACTGGCTTAACATTGGCAAAATGTAAATAGATGTACATGTAGGCAGAGTTTCATCAAGCCATTTATTAAGCTACATTATTATGATACTGTCTCAAAAGTGGTGTAGAATGAATCTGTGGAGTCTGAAAGTAAATAATTATATTTCAAATGTTGATATTTTTGTACCAAATTTCTGTTATATTTGTACATATAATTTTGTGCATCATGTATTTTTCTGATACAAGGGGGTATCATTTTAATGGGGTATCTAGTTAATGAATCATGCAAAATAAGGATTGTACAATCATGATCAAACTTGGGTCTAATCATCTAAAAATATGCATATACTGATAGTAGGCATCTTAGTAGGCCTTGTCAACCTTAATTCAGGGCTAATATTTTGCTTCAACTCCTGTTTTAAACACTATCTTTTTTGACCACTAGATGGCCAAAGACAAATAAATGACATGGAAACTGCTTGAGCTGCTTTCTTATGGAAAATAGCTAGTATTTCAAGTCTGAAATTAAATATTAAATATAAAAATAAATGATACAATAGAAAATAAAGTAAAATAAAAAAAAAATCCTTTGTTGCATAAAATGACTCAACCCTGTGATTTAAGATGTGTGACCAGGCTGACTCGGTTGCCTGCCT
Source organism: Prochilodus magdalenae (assembly GCA_024036415.1). NCBI lineage: Eukaryota > Metazoa > Chordata > Actinopteri > Characiformes > Prochilodontidae > Prochilodus > Prochilodus magdalenae. Next base: position 100,822 of record JAMWET010001594.1, read on the forward strand.
TTGAATCTGAGGATTTGCAGGTCAAATCTGGCATAGGCTGTGTGTTGAAAAGTCATAAGAGATAATGTTTGGCTATCAAAAGAATGTAATTAAACAGTAATAGATAGTATGTGGGCTATGAAGGCTAAGATCTGCTTGTCCCCCTGTAATTGCCGCTTGTGGCTATATTTAGTGTTTGATATTGCACTGTTATTCAATTTAGACTATGATATATTATTTAAAATTTTGTGTGAATAACTTTTTTAATAACTAAAAAAATAACAAAAGTGTTGTCTTCATAAATACAATTAAGGTGAATTTAAGCAAACTGTTATAAAGCCTACATGAAAATGAATCATCTTTATTCATCAATGCATCCTTCACTTATTTATTAAAATGTTATTTTATTATATATTACACATGATCCAACTATTTTATTTTGTTAGAAAGACTCTAGGCTGCTGGGTTAATGCCTCCGCCTGATTGTTATATTGAATGATAGAAGCAGCTCTAGATTAATGGTCTGTTCATGTATGAAAAGCTGTTTTCATTTTCAGGAACACCCTTTCAAACAACTAAACAATTGAATGAATACTTTCATATGGTAAACCTGTGAGCAGAAAATTACTGTAGAAATTCTTTGCTTACCTCAGCAGTACCCCACATGTTCTGCGAAACATGCACCATATGATCAGAGACATTGACGTAAACATCCACAGTGATTGACACAGGAGCCCCATTCCATGCTTCATTTCTGGCAACAACTTCGAAATATGGCAGGCCTTGATTGTCATTACACACAGTTGCCAGTATGTATTTGCAAGTGCCCTGGAAGTCAAACATTTGACCATCAAAAGAGATGTAGTGGGGGTCTCCTGAAGCAGAGCATGTGGCATGGGGTAGAGGATGACAACCATACTCTCCATCAACAATACGACAGGTTTCCTGCTCACTGCAAGATGACGGCGTGCAGCGAACAAAACCTGTAGTCCCATCACATTCACACAGGGACTGGCACCCTTCACCATGCCAGAAGCGTTCTCCACCCTGCCTGTAGCGCCTTTCATGGAGACAACCACAGCCGGTAGGTGGCACACACCGATCTCCGCTTAGAAGAAACCCATCATCACATTGGCATCCTTCCTGGCAGTGCTGGGTGCACAGAAAGGGAAATGAGAGGCTTGGGCAGGCTGCAGGACAGGAAGTGCCACACAGCTCATAGTGGCTATTGGCTGGACAGGGGAACTCTTTAAACAGAAACGAGACAAAATTTCAGTTAGTTGATTGCTGTCTGCAAAATGTTATCTAGCTTAAAAACATCAATCTGTCAAATCAACTTCAAAAATGAATCAAACTCACCACAGTTCATTATATTTCTCCATCCATCCACAACAATGCCATTTTGCTGGCAAAGCACAGCATACCCTCGCAAAGCCTCACACAGTGCCTCCTTTGCACCCTCTGTCTGTTCCAGGAAGTCAACGCATTCTGCTACTCTTACCAAGGGATCCAAGCTGCTATGGCACTCTGCAAATGGTCCATCTGTTGAAGACATGATGCTGCAGTGCTGCATGAACTGGCTGCTGTTCTGATAATATCCTCTTTGCCAGCCGTCCGTTGACTCTTCACAGTAGGCTGAGAGGGACCCGTCCCGCCAGCTATCACCAAATGCCTGTGAATCATTCAGCAGGGCTCCAACTGGACTGAGGAACTCATCTTCACTGTATCCATTCAAATTCCCGCACAGTCCACCGAGTGTGCCGTTGTAGGTGCTGGGTGCAGTGATACGGATAAGATGTGGCCAGTCAGCTCGTACAGTTACCCCAAAGGTGGTCTCCATGATTATACCCTTCACACTGCTGTGGTAGATATGGATTTTCTGGTAGAATATTCGATTTCGACCCGAACCAACACTGTAGGGTACGGCAACTTCCTGCCCGTCCACCTGAAGAATAGAATATATTAGATTTCCAGGAGATTCAACTCATTATAGATGATAAGAATGCTGTATCCTTTAAAGGTGGATAACATTGTGAGCTTACCGTTGCTGTTCCCCCCTCACCCATCTCTATGGTGACCTGAGTTCCCTCTGCCTCAAACTTCAGCAATCTTGAAAAGTCCTGATGACCTCTGGGCAGTTTCTGAACTGTGACTGCAAAGTTAGGTAGTGGGGATGGGCCCATCACCCTGGAGAGGGTAAGCCCACAGGCTCCTGGGTAGTTAAAGGTCAGTCCATCAAAGGTGTGATATGAACCTGGTCCTTCAACCCAACAGGTGGAATAACTTATTGGCCTGCAGCCTCTCACTCCGTTGTAGATGGTACACATCTCCTGTGGACCACATTGGTAACTTTGGCAGGTCATTGCTGCATTGTTACAGGTACACTGCCTCCCACAGCCATCGCCCAATACCACTGACTGACCGTTGGCATAGTAGAATCCTTCAAATGTGCAGCCACAGTTAGCTAGAGGAACACACACTCCAGCACTTAGGACATATCCTGAATCACAAATACAGCTTTCCTGGCTTGGCAAGGGGCAGTTTGAAGGTGCAGAAGGATTACTGCAGGTTGCTGGACAGCTTGTGCCCTGGGACTCAAAGTGGCTGTGCTCTGGGCATTGGATTTCTGGAAATAAGAAGTAAACAAAAAGATGCTGTTTGTGCTATTTAAGATGTATATAGACTTTAAAATGAGCTGGATTATAAATATGAAATACTAATGATGCTTACCACAGAATCCTTGTCTTCTCCACTGGCCTAGCTGAATGCCCTGCTGCTGGCACTGGGCAGCATACACATTGAGTGCCCGGCACAGGATTGGCTGATAGCCTCCTCCCACACAAAGATCATACACGCAGCTCTCTATAAAGGTCTGGGGATCCAGCCTTGAATGGCAGGAGGCAAATGGTCCGCTAGGATCTCCCATGATTCCACAGTAGTCTGAGCTGCTGTAGAGACTGTTCTGATCTGTGGTACAAGCAGCACATGTCAGACCTGAGCAGTGGGTGTTCTCACAGCTAGCATCTGTGTCACTTGTGGTCTTCCAAGAGTTTCCAAAGTCCAAATCTGAGCTCAAGATCTCTCCTGATGGTGTGCGGTAGTCATCATCACGGCGATAGTTGAAATTGCCACACAGTCCGCATGTGCCATTCTGGTAGTCGTAAGGCACACTAATGGTCACATAGGAATAAGCATCATATGTAACGACTAGGCCAAAATCAGTACTGACGGCCACAGAGAAGCCTGACTGATAGACCTGAATGGAGCCATTGTGAAGGCTGAATGGTGTTGCTGTGAAGGTCCCGTTCACCTGCAAAGTCAAAGAAAAGGTCAGAGAAGAGGATAATACAAAAACAGCTTCACTGAAGAACTGTGGGATTGCTGACCTTGGCTTCATATGGATGATCTTTCACCAGTTCTAGTTCTTCATCATAGACAAATATTCTGACCAACCGCGTCCATGATACGTGAGTGCTTCCTCGATTTTCATTCTTTCCTTCAATACGGTAGTACGGCAGCCCATCGCCACAAGCCTACACAGAAATACATTTCAACAGAATCGAATCATTATCTATTTCATTTCTATTTTAACTCCACACAAATAAAGAAAACATGACTGAAATCTATACCTCAGACAGAACGTAACTGCAGGTTCCTTGAAAGTGAAAGATCTGATTATCGAAGGTGTAGTAGTGGGGATCGCCAGAAATGGTGCAGGTCTGCCGTTGAATATTTTGGCAGCCATACTGGAAAGCTGCAGCACGACAGGCTTGAGAGAAGGTGCAAGGCTGTGCACTGCATTGGAGACCCCTGCGGGTGCAAGTGCACCTCTCCTGGCAAGAGGCATCTGTCCAGAAAGATGTGCCCTGTGGGACGGGATTGCCTGACAAAATAAAAGCGTAATGAGATTAATGATGGTCTGGATTTGATACTGATGTGCAGAAGCTGAATGCTTGTCATGCATCTTACTGTTAAATTCACATCGCTGTGAACCATGATCTACACGGAAGGCCCATCTGCCTGTGACATTTACATTGGTACTGTATGTAAAGACGCCATAGTCATGTTGAAATGATCCAGGAATTGAGAAGTAGTAACTGGAATCATCTGTGTCATAGCCAGCCTAAAAAAAGCAACACCAGTTTTAAAAAATAAAATCATCCTTCCCAGTTACAGGTATCAGTAAAACAGTGCACTTTATTCCTCTGAAATTATTCTTACCTGTACAGGTCTGTCTGTTGGAGCAATTTGACCATAGTTCATCAGTATAAAAGAGAGATGACCATCTGAAATCAAAACTGCCTGGAAGGATGTTTCCTGGAAAAAAGTTTATATTAGAGAGTAAATCAGAACTAAAATAGAGTCCTACAGTTTTCTACCTAAAATACCTTCTCTAAAATCAAGAAATAAGTAATACCTGCTTATTTTTACTATCAATGTAATAAACACAGATATTTGTTTGGTGGGGCCTGTTTGGCCACAAAAACGTTTTTTTTTTTATACACACAAATACAGCCATGCAGAGAAGTACCACATCCCTACAGTAAAGTATAAGGTGAATCTGTGACTCTGTGGGACTGTTTTTTCCTTCCAAATGCCCTGGAAATCACACTGGATAAATAAGATCATTGTCCCCATCAATTACCAGAAGATATTTAATCAAACTTCAGTCAGTAATATTAAACTGGGCTACAACTGGATCTTCCAGCGAAATAATGATCCAAAGCACACCTTAAATTCTTACAAGCACAAGCACACACTTAAGGTTTTACCATGGCCATCCACTGATCTTAAGCCCTCTCAGATCTTTTGCCATGTGTTCATCAGTAAATTAAACATTTTAGGAAAAAGAGCTGCTACCTTTACAAGGTAATAAATTAAGGGGTGCCAACAACTGTAGCACACATAGATGGGAAAAAACACTCTTGTTGTAATACAGACATCAAAGGTGCTGTATTTGGAGTTTTGAGTATTGTAGTTGTCTGCTTTGCTGGACAGTTATTAGGAAATCAGTCTACAACTTAATCACATTAGAAGGAGACTTTCTTACTGTGCCTGAGTAATAATAGTAAGCTACTTTATCCCAAGTAGCAATGAAGACCCATGTTGCAGTGAACTGCAGCTGAGGATAATACTGGTTTATGTCCTCGGTAGCCTGTGTGAGAACATTCCCAGTGGTGTACTGCTGATACGAGACAACACCATTCCCACGATTATCAAGGTCTGTCCAGAATGGGGCAATGAGGTCTCGTCCACCACTAGCAGGAAACTGGTAGGGGGTGTAGCTGTACCATGCCTGATCAAAGGTTAAGTGACCATTGTTGTTAACCTACAGGAAAAAACAAAAAGTTTACTCTTTTACATCACATGAGCCACTATCTTTATTTTCTGTCATTACATTTTAGACATATGTCAATCACCTTTTTACAAAAACAATTATAGGTATACTTAAATATATGTACTGGTTCTTAGATTGTTTTTGTGCGAACTTTATGCACACTGCAGTGAGTAATATATACTGAGCAGGTAAATAAGATAGCAGGTTCAGAGCAACATCCATTCCCCAATTTAAAGAAGAGAATTAGGACATTCAGACTTACGTATATTTGATTGTATGTTTTTCCAAAGAATGTAAACGGCTGCTGAAGAGAAATAGTAGATGAACTTCCATCGTCTACTCGTCCATTCACTGTGTCTCCAACTTCAGTTCCATAGGGATACAAAGGACCTAAGACACAACAAATAATGCAAGTAGTTGAATTTCAAGTTTAACAAAAACTTCTACTACATTTACTATATAAATCGTTTATGTTTACTACATGTATAGTCTTTTAAGTAACATGGAATATGTAATGTAAATTTCAGCAAATAAGTTTGGCTTGTAATCAGTACATCTACAAAATGGTTCCAAGGGTTTTGGTACCTTATCCAGATCTTAGTTTGTACTGATGAACAATAAGAAAGATATTTCAGAATGTGCTACCTGTAACTGGATTTATTGGTGGAGTAGTGATTTCAGTGATGATGGCTTCTGAAAAAAGACAAAAATGCCTTTAACATCAAAATTACAAGTTACAGTTTAGTTAACTCCTCAGTTTACAAACTTAGAAGGACAGCATGAGGCAGCGTAGTGCGGATAGTGGAGGTTCTATAGAATATATGTGACCCCTGAGTGTGTAGAAGTGTTGGGAAAAGTGTTGTATCCAGTTTGTTTTCTATAAAATTATATTTAAAAACTATATTAATCTGGGCATATTGTAACTTGTTGCTCCAAGTACCACATATATTGTGCATAATTGCGTGATGAATAGACTATTAGAAATAGTGATGAATTATTCAGATTAAAATCTTGTAACTCTTACTCTTACTTGTAACTCTTGTTACAGGTAAAATTAAAAAAGCTTTTTCTTTTCCTGTAAAGTAACAATGTTGGAAGATACTTGAATAGTCTAAACCAGCTTATCGAGGGGAGGTAGTGTCATTAAATTGAATTCTGTACATTAAACATTAAAAGCACAATTAAAATGTTTCAAACACTGAGTACTAGTACTACACTGTACAAACGATATGAGCATGTTTGGTAGGTTTTGTTTTGTGAGAAGTTTGAGAACCCAAATTTTGGAAAAAGGAGGATCACACTTATTCCTGTGCACAAAACACACAAGGAACATCAAAGGAGTGTGAATTCTTACCATCAAAGAGGCAAAAACAGAAATAAGCAAAATAAAACTGTGGTAGGCAGCGACACAACAACAGAAAACCCTACAGTCTCCTTTCTAGGGACAATAGGGGTGAGTGGGGGTAGTACATTGCTCATACAAAAACTCACAATCAAACTCAAACTACCATTAGAGGCTTACATAGTCCTGCTCTAAAGGGAAATACGTGTCAGTACAAAACAGCATACTGGCATACCTGTGGCGGCAGGTATCTCCTCTGTAGTAGTCACAGTTGTAGTTTCAGTGGTAGTGGTCTCTAAAAAAGACAAAGACTAAAAATCAGAGACCATCCGTCCTCTATTTACATTCCAGTCCAATTATTTTTTTGGCATTTATCAATTATTCATTATCCATTTATTTTCAAGAAATTAGAGATAAAGCAACCCATCTGCATAAGGTCACAAAACACCAAAACTACCACACTTAGATAAAGAGCACTTGCGGAGTCACGTGGGGAAGACCTTTAGGATGGCAGCGCCTTAGTCGAGCTCCCTACCCCCACCGAAAATTATTTACATTTAAGTATTATTAGTTCTCCGCAAATTCGGTTTTTGTAAGTAATAAGCTTACATAACGTAATAGATTTCTAATTTCGACTATGGAACAAACAAAATAGAGTGTGCAAACTCGTCTGAAAACTACCGGTTCTACAGAAGCTAACCGTGCTAACTCGGAAACACGCCAAGGCAACAGTATCGAGGACCTTTTTGCAGAAATTACCAAGATTAGTTCTACCCTCAATGGAGTGGCGAGCAATGTGCTGATAATTAAATCAGACACAGCAGAATTAAAGAACACAGTGAGTGCATTGCAGACACGACTTGATGAAGCCGAAAGCCGTATTGCAGAAGTAGAAACAAGTAATGCTAACACGGCTACAGAAAACAAGAGGTTAGCACAGCGAGTAGAACAGCTATGGAGCCGAGTCGAAGATCAGGAAAATAGGAACAGACGGAATATTGTTCGGCTTGTCGGACTGAAAGAAGGGAAAGAAGCTGGAAGCACGATGAATGACTACATCAAGAGAATAATGTCTGAGACCTTGGAATTACAAGGGGATGAATACGAGATTGAGAGAAGCCACCGAAGCGGGGGTCCACGACCGAGTGACAACGAAGCTCCACGCGTGATACTGGTGAAATTTCTACGGTACACAGCTCGGCAGAAGGTTCTGGCTATCCCAAGAATCCCAAGAAGGCAGAGGATTTTATCCGGGAAAATATTCAAGGCACGGGAAACTAACGACTGACTGAAAGATTAATGTTCAGGAGAGAACGGCTTTGTTATGTAAGTCGCGGTGGGGGTCTTGACTCCGAGGGGTTGCCAACACTGGGCGGCTGCTTGAAAAGTGCGGGCGGCCGTTTATAGGATCCACGCGGACCGAAATCAACCATTGAGGTTTTCATACACTGTTATGTTGGTTTTGTTAACAGTGTTTTTTGAGTTGTCTTTGTTTTTATTTGATGTTCTAAAATGTTCCGTCTTAAGACAGTGGTTTGATCTTAGTTTCTACCTACATATTGGCAGGTTTGTGGCATTGACAGGCAACGTTAAATTGGGCAAAATGCTAGAAGTAGAGGTGAGCAAAGGTACATCAGTAAGTAATAATGAATAGTGGATTAGTCAACATAATAACATGGAATATTAATGGGTGTGGTACACCTGCCAAACGGAAGAAGGTCCTTACATATCTTAAATCTAAAAAACAGATATTGCATTTATTCAGGAGACACATTTCAGAAAGGAAGAGGAAGTTTTAAAAATGAAACGTGATTGGGTTGGGCAGATTTTTCATAATTCAATATCCAGTAAGAGCTGTGGAGTGGTCATCCTTGTTAACAAAAACCTTAATTTTAGAATGTTGAATCAATTCAAAGATGCCAGAGGACGGATTATATGCATAGGGGCACTTATTAATGGAGTCAAAGTTGTGCTTTGTAATGTATATGCCCCAAATAAGGAAGACTCAGTTTTCTTCCATGAGGTTCATAAAATAGTGGAAAAGATGGATGGTCAAATTATTTTAGGGGGTGATCTTAATCAGACAAAAGACAATCACATAGATCGTAGTAAAGATAGGGCAGGCGTAAGTTCTAAGGACAGAGTAGCAACTAAAATTCTAATAGAAGATATGGGTCTAATAGACATTTGGAGACTTAAACACCCGAAGGAAAGGGACTACACCTTTTACTCCCACTATCATAGAACCTACTCACGGATAGATTTATTTCTGATCTCAGGATCAATTGTTGACTGGGTAATAGATTGCAACATTGGAGTGATAGCGATAACAGATCATGCACTGGTCGAATTACATATAGATATGCAGGTGGACAAATGCAAGTTTGGAAGATGGAGATTAAATATAAGTTTTTTTACAGGACAAACAATTTACTGAGAGATTGGGCAAGGATATCACATCATTTTTAGAGTTTAATAGGGATACAACAGAAAGAATAGCTACTGTCTGGGACGCACTTAAAGCATACATTAGAGGTAATTGTATAGCTTATAGCTCATGGAAAAAAAAGAAAAAACAGAGAAAGTACAGTTATTGGAAAAGAAAATAACAAGGCTGGAGAAACATTTAATAGATAGATATGATGAGGTAGAATTTAGGGAAATATGTTAATTGAAATCGGAATTACATGATATATACAATAAAAAAACAGAATACTCTCTGCTTAGGCTCAAAACTAACTATTATGAAAATGGCGAAAAAAGACTGGGAAATTACTAGCGAGACAGCTAAAACAGCAGGAAACAAATAATATTATCTCATCTATTAGAGAAGATGACAAAATACTTACATCAGTCCAAGAAATTAACACAGTTTTTAAAAACTACTATCAAGACTTATACACTTCCAAGGGCTTGAGTAACCTTGAGGAATTTAATTTTTTTTTCCAGAAGTTAAAACTACCCAAACTTTCTCTAGAAGCAAAAGATAGTCTTGATGTTCTTATAACAGAAGCAGAAGTAAGATCAGCTATTATGTGTATGAAAACTGGGAAGTCGCCAGGTCTAGATGGTTTCCCAACGGAATATTATAAGAAATATGTAGATATACTGAGCCCAATCCTCACAGAGGTTTTTCAAGAAGCTTTTATATATGGTTCTCTTCCAAATAGTTTCAATGAAGCCATAATTTCACTAATACCAAAAAACAAAAAGCTCTAACTGACCCAGCTAACTATAAACCCATAAGTTTAATAAATGTAGATTGCAAAATACTATCCAAAATTTTAGCACTGAGATTGGAAAAAGTTATACCGCAGATCATCCATAAAGACCAGGTAGGATTTATAAAGGGGAGATCCTCGACTGACAACATGAGAAGATTATTACACTTAATATGGATGAACAGAACAAGCTCACACCCTATGACACTTTTATCACTTGATGCACAGAAAGCCTTTGATAGAGTGGAATGGTCATTCTTGCTTTATGCAATGGAAAAATTCGGATTTGGTGATGTTTTTTGTAGATGGATAAAAACTCTATACTCATCCCCTAAAGCTGCAGTTCTTACCAATGGTATGCTATCTCAATTCTTCAAAATAACCAGATCAACCCGACAAGGGTGTAGTCTTAGTCCTCTATTGTTCACAATTTTTCTTGAACCATTAGCCATATTAATTAGGGATGAACCAAAAATTAAAGGAGTTACTGGGGGCGAGAAGGAACATAAATTATTCCTTTATGCAGACAACATTTTAGTGTTAAATCAGGACCCAGTTAATTCTATCCCAGTATTGTTGGAAGTTCAAAATCACCAAGATGGCACAACCCTCTCTGCAGAGCATCTACAATCTCAGAGTCCACAGGAGAGCTGCCTCCATCATCAAAGATCCCACCCACCCCCAACATGGACTATTTACACTTCTACCTTCAGGTCGGAGGTACAGAAGCGTGAAATGCCGGACTACCAGATTAAAGAACTCTTTCTTTCCCACAGCCATCAGACTCTTAAACAGTTGAGCTGATGTCTCTCCTCATAGACATCACTGTATTTATAACAATTGCACTAACTCATATCATTTTTTTGCACATGAATAGTTGCACTACTGTACTTGACTGGTTGTGTCTGCATACAGCTGCACACATCGTTTTGCACATGTAACTGTTCTTGTATGGTTATATTTCAGCTCATTTTGCACAAACACCACTTTACTACAGACTGTTACAATGTAACTAATGTAGCACATACCTGCACAATGTATATAGCCTGTATAATTCTAAATTGTTTACATTTTATATTTTATATTTTATTTATATATTCTCTGCATGCTTAATTTTTGATCCTTGTTATCTGTCTATTTATATTTATACTTTTTATTCTATGACATCCAATGTGGGCAGCAAAGTAAGTAAGAATTTCATTGTACAGGGAAACTAGTTTCCTTACTGTGCATATGACAATAAAGCTTTGAATCTTGAATCTTGAATCTTGAAGTTGTTGAATCATTCTCTAAAATTTCAGGGTATTGCATAAACTGGCAGAAGTCAGAAGCAATGTACGTATCCCAAGTTGTTCCCTGTAATTCATTATCTGCCTACAAATTTAAATGGCTCACAAAGGGCCTGAAATATTTAGGGATAGAATTAAACCCAGACATAGACAAAATTATTACTATTAATTTGGACAATTTATTAAACAAAATTAAATTAAACTTAGAGAAATGGAGTAGACTACACATGACGCTATGGGGGAAGATTAATATAATTAAAATGATAATAGCTCCACAGATCAACTACTTAACGGGGATGATACCCATATCTATCCCGCAACAATTATTAATGAAATACGAAAATATGATTAAACATTTTCTGTGGGAAGGGAGAAAACCTAGGATTAAAATGGAAAAACTTTACCAACCTAAAAAGGCAGGGGGTCTCTCACTACCAAATATAGAACACTATAGTATTTCTTCAGAAATGGCAAAGCTTGCCAAGCACTGGAATAGAAATGACACTGATTTGGACTGGATCTTGATTGAAAAAGAACTCACATTACCTTTCACACCTATTGAAGTTCTCTCACAAAAAATAAAGGGGGAGAAAAATAGTTACATAAATAATCCTATATTGATGCACTCAAAAGCAGTTTGGCACAAGGTACACAAAAAATGTAGGCTCACTCAGTATTACCAAAAATATGCATCTATATGGCATAACCCCAGAATAAAAATAGGTAAACAGACAATATGCTGGTCTCATTGGGAAAAAATGGGGGTTAGCATATTAAATGACTTGTTTGAAGAGGGCAGTTTTCTTCCTTATAATGTACTGAAAGAGAAATTTAGTCTGGCGAACCGAAGCCATTTTTGGAAATATTTACAGATTAGACATTGTGTAACTGGGAAGGTTTGCTCCCCTCTAAATAAAAACACAATAGAATATTATATGGATTTGCCAATAAAGCATCACAAAGCATCTAAGTGGTATGAGATATGCCCCTGGACAAACAGTAGCAGCAGTGATAATTTGAGGGTAATATGGGAGAGAGATTTGTCTGAAGTAATAGATGAGAAGACATGGGAGGGGACTCTTTCCAATACTGAGAAATATATTAGAGAAGCCAAAAGTAAATTTATACAGTATAAAATAATTCATAGATATTATTATACTCCATCAAGACTTCATAGAATGGGCCTAATAAAGGATGATTTATGCTGGAAATGTAGGAAAGAATGTGGTATATATATACATGCTTTATGGAAGTGTCCCAAAGTTTCACCTTTGTGGATGCAGGTGCTGGATTGTATGAGTGAATGGTTAGGATGTGATCTACCCAAATCACCAGGACTGTGTCTTCTTGGGAACAAATCTCAAATGTCACATATAAGCAAGCCTATGTGGAGGATATTAAAAACTGGACTAGTAACTTGTGCTCGAGTAATTTTAAGATGTTGGAAGGACCCTCAAACTCCTACACTAAATTCATGGAAGACTCTAATGTTGGAGAGTGTGTCATGTGAGAAGATGCTGGGGAGACTGAACTGGACAAGTGATAATGTCATGGAACAATGGGATAATTTCAGTAAACACTTGTCTGGAAGACATAGCCATATCTTGTAAAGACGTGGACGAATAGACAACTATAACGGAGACAAGATACTTTTGTCAGTTTCGTGTGTATGTGACTAGCTGATGCTCTATTTTTTTTATTTATGTTGTAAATAAATATTTATGTTTATTTATATTTTTTTTAATTAATTAATTAATTTATTTTATTTCTGTTTCAGTCATCAATGCCTGTATGCCTGCCTGAAAAAAATTTTTTTTTTGGTTTTGTTTTTATTTTATTTTATTTTATTTTATTTCACATTATAATTTAATTACTTTATTTAGTTCTTCCATTTGTTTAATACCAAACAAATGTTAAAAATGTTAAAATTTAATAAAAAATGTTAATTGTAAAAAAAAAAAAAAAGAGCACTTGCATCTCTGTCACACAGAAAGAAATCAGGAGTAACTCCTATTTTAGATATGAAAAGGAACCTGTCCGGCCTTCCAAGGCTGTGTATGCTAAAAGGATATGTAGCTGTCACGCTTCCAGGTTCTCTACCTCCCTCTGTCCAATCCCCAAACTGGGAAGCATGTGGTGCTGACATCATATGTGGGTTCACGTGATGCCAGCACCACATGCCTTCCCATTCAAGCACAGAGTGCCTTCCCCTTCATCGTCACCTCAGTACTGATTCTCATCACCTGTTTACTATTCACATGTCTGTATAAACACCTGTTCAGTTTGGTTGTCTAATTCTGCACAAACATTTCGAACTGTAAGTCCAATCCTGTAAGAATACTAAGTGAGTTCACATGATGCATCTACTTAATTATGTGTTAGTACTTAATAAAAATGCATTTCATTGGCTCTGTACCTGTACTCTGCACAATGACAATAAAGTTGAATCTAATCTAATCTAATCTAAACGGTCTCCTACTGCCGTAGAGATGTCGAGTCAGTGACAGGAAATTGTTAAATAGTTAAATAGTACCTGTAGTGGTAGTGGTTGCCTCAGTCATAGATGGTGTGAACCAGTAATCTGGAGTGGTGATGTTACCAACATCTGTAATGGAACATTTATTATAAATATGATATTCTTACATGTAACATAAAGAAGAATATATTGACAGTGATGTTGACAGTCACATTGATGTTGGTCATATCTACCTGAACAGTAGGCTGATGAACAAGTGACTGGACTGACAAACTCATACACGTAGTAGTTTCCTGGACAAGCTTTCACTTGAATGGGGTAGGATTTGAAATAACAGCAGTCACCATACCAACTTCCACAGACCCGCCGAGTGACCACTCCATCTTCCAGTCGTGGGTGAGGATCATTGAGCCAGAGAGGGATATCAGTGCCACACATGCCCGGGCTAACACATGACTCTGGCATTTTAGTGTCACTGCCATGGTAGAGAAGCCGATACCAGCCATTCCAGCTGGTGTAACTGTCGCACCATGACCACCACCACCACCACCAGTAATAAGGATAGCTGTTCCAGGCTGCATTGTTTGTGGCTCTGAATGGCTGGTCCAGGACACTGTAGCTATCGCAAGGGTCAGTGCTTGGGTAATTAAAGGCCACTGTCAGAAACATAAAACAGTGTTTTTGGATCATTTACCTGCTGTAAGAAGTTGTTTGTGTAGTATGTGATGAAGTTTATGCTAATGCTGTTTAGTTTTCAGTTCATGAGAAGATGACAATCAACATGTACAAGTAATTCATATTTATCTTCAGAAGTGAGTAGTATAATCAGATACTAATACAAGTAGAATCTGTTTATCAATTTGGTTATTATAACTTTTATAAAATATATACTATAAAATATAACTTTTACTTGAGGTACAGTAATGAAAAAACATTTATAAATCTTATTTTTATATTTAAAAAATAACTATATAAATATATTAGAATTATTGTTATTTTTGCAATATATTTGCTGCTGTATTTAATGAAAACTCTCCAACTATTGAAGCACACATTAGACGCACCCTTTTCATTCAATCATTTTAATAAATTTACAATGAAAAGTCAAAAAGTTAAGCATAAAATAATTTTGCTAAGCTATACCAGGGGTGCCAGAATATGTGAAGATAATAAAAGAGTATTATTGTACCTGTACAGTATGTTGGCATTGGAATCGACACATCTGGTTTGACGAGTTTGTAGACATAGTAATGTCCTGGACAGGCCTTCACTTGGATCGGGTTGGATCTGGAGACTGAGTTGCAGTTGCTACCAGAGAACGCATTGATGTTTCTAGTAACTATTCCGTCTTGCTCCTGTGGATGAGCACCATCTAGTGCAAGTGGAGTGTAACCACCACAAGTCTTGTAGCTCACACAGCCCACAGAAATCTGAGCATTTCTTCCCTGGAGATACAGCCGATACCAGCCGTCCCACTCAACAGTGGTGTCATCGTGTCCACTGTAGCCATTGTAAATGCTCCTCCAGTCATCCTCAAGAGCAGCGTAGTTGTAACAAGGGTCTAAGTTATCAGCTGATGCGGTGGCTGTGGTAATAAATATCACAAAATGTATTCAATTTTTTTTGGGAGGAATCGGGAACATAAACAACAAAAAACATCTTTAAAAATGAAATCATACTCATGGTCATGTAGAATCCATTGTCTGGAGTTGTAGTTATAGGAGCAGAGGTCGGGGTTATGCGACTGGAATCTAAAGAGAGGCATTTTTAAATCCAACGTCCTAAAATGATAAAATATTCTTAACTTTAAACAAGAGTAAAAAAACAAATAAAATACTCTACCTGTACAGTAAGCCTTGGAATTGTAGTAGTAATAGTTGTAGTAGTAGTAGTAGTAGTAGTAATAGTAGTAGTAGTAGTGATAATAGAAGTTATTGTTGTGGTTTGGATTCTTAAACTCGTAGACATAGTAGTTGCCAGGGCATGCTTTTACTTGAACTGCAAGAGCACCAAACTGACAACAGTCTTGTCCTGAGTTCCCACAGACCTGGCGAGCAACCACTCCATCCTCTATCTCAGGATGAGCACCGTTGAGCCACAGAGTGAAATAAGCACCACATCTGGATGTAGAAACACAGCTATCTGCCATACGGATGTCCATCCCATAATAGAATAGTCGGTACCAGCCGTTCCAGTTAAAATAGTCGTCATATATATTTAATCCAGACGCATTATTTGCTCTCCAGGGTTGATCCAGAGATGTGTAGTTATTGCAGGGGTCATAGCTGGGGTAGTCAAAAGCAACTGTAATGGAAAAAAGGTTAGAAATAATTTATTTTAGTTTAATCTGAGATGCTTTTCTGAGAAAGGTTAGTGCCTGTTAAATATACTGTACTACTGCTGGATTCAAATGAAAGATATACCTGCACAGTATGTGGGCATGGGAAGTGATACATCTGGCCTGACAAGTTTGTAGACATAGTAATGTCCTGGACAGGCTTTGATCTGGATTGGGTTGGATCTGTAGTATCCACACTGGCCGTAATTGGCCCCATAGATGTCTCGGGTGATGATCCCGTCCTGCAGCCGCGGATGAGAGCCACTTAGATACAGTGGGGTGAAACCGCCGCAGGACATATAACCTGCACACCACTCAGGAAGCTGGGCACTTTTATTTTCAAGGTACAATCGATACCACCCGCTCCATTCAGCAACAGTGTCATCATGACTGTTGTAACCATAGTGACTGTACATGGTTCTCCATGCGTCATTAAGGACAGAGTAGTTTTCACAAGGATCAAACTCGTATTCTGTTGGAGAGATGGCTGTGAAAAGAGAAAGCAGTTACAAAATAAAGCACCTCAGGTCCCCCTTCGAAAACTGACAACTGAAGACAATGTTAGGATAACTGATTCTGTAAGAAAGGAAATAACTCACTGTAACAGAGGGATTTTGTAAATAGACATGTCTATCGACTTTCAATACATTTTTATTGATATGTTTACACACATTTATCCTGATAGCTGTTATAGAATATTTTTTCTTAAATAATGACTTATTGTTTTTTGTATATGTTATTACACACACAATGCAAATACCTAAACTTTATCTGCAAATTCCAACATTTAATTTTAATGACATACAGTTCTAGTAGTATATTTTATGTTGTCACATGGTAACTAAAATAGAGGATTTAAATGATTTTGCAATGTATGATGCCCATTTATCTTTAAAATATTGATCTTAAGGCAAACTTAAGGCAAACCTGAAATTACAGAATAGTAATAATCCATGTGGTGGAATCAGGCTACCATTTCACAACACAAATATTCCAACATTTAACTGTCTAAAGCTCTACTTTAAAACAAAGAGGACAGTTCAGTGTAGTTGTACACATGTAGGTGCAGCAACATGTACGTCAATCTATGACAACCAATGTGCTTGGGCATCCAACAGGTTCATGACGTTTCCATGTGAAATTACTTTCAAAAGTTTTTCAAAATCACTTGGCAGGAGTGTGCCTCTTCTTTAATCTTGCTGAGTCTCTAGTTGTTCCATATTACTCAGAATAAACTACAGCTACCCCAAAACACATTTGAAAACCAGCCGAGAAAGTAACCATAAGTAACTATATGTCAGACCATGAGCTGTTGCTTTACTCTTAGTGCAGCATATTTAGGCAATGTCTTTTTCCAACACTAGTTACAGCAGCAGTTCTAACTTTAACTGTCAGAAGTAAAAGGTAGTCTCTTGAATGATGGTGAGGATTTTGCAGTAAGAGGTGTGCATTGGCAAACTCAGTCAACTGAGCAGAGTTCACAACTGTAGTTTGAGGTCCCCGATGCATTAGTGAAAGTTAGCACGCCCCTTGACTCCAGGAGAAGAGCACTCACAGTGGGGCGAATGGGTGACATCAGTGGCATCATCACGGAAAGCTAAAGCTAATGCTAAAGCCTTCTCACACAAGCCCCACTCCCCTCAATTCAAATGCAAAACAGGCTTGACTGTTAGGGCTAACCTAAGGCTATTACATAGCCAAAAACTTTGAAGGATAGTTATTCATGTAGGGTCTGCTGACATTCATCTGCAGCAGTCAGAAATAACCAGGATTAATATTAAAGAGTCTAAAGATCTAAACTGCTTGTTTTTAAAGTATTACTTTGAAAACAATAGCTTTGTAGACAGTTGGTGTACTTTTAAATTCAAGCCTGGTTGTTTCAGTTGGGATGAAAAACTTAAGAGTTCACCCAGTTTTTAATGCTAGCACTTTAAATCTGAAGCTAGGTCTACTACATATAAGATCCCTTACATCTACGGCCATAACCGTAAATGAGCGTAAATATTAGCAATTATGATTCTAATGCTCTGTGTCTCACAGAAAAGCAGATTAGACTTTAGCTCTACATGAAGCCACCTTGACAGACTACAGTTATGTATATATTCCTCATTACAGGCCAGCTGGGCCCTATATTTACAGACATTTTTACCGTTTAGATTGTTTTGATCCAGGTTTCCTCAAAATATAATGGGGTTCTGTCTGTACTACAGCCAAACCCTTGACTTTATTTTAATTTTTGGTGTGAACATAGATCATTGACTTATTCTTTCACAGACCACAGCAGTCTCAGAACATTACCTAATCTCAAATGAAACTAGCTTTAATCATATGTTCATGCACAACCTACTGTGATAGAGTAACAAGCATGTTCTAATATTCTATACACCTAATAGCTTTGACAAAAACCTAGCTGTAAAATTTAGCTGTCCGTCTAAAGCTACTGGCCGGGATATTTTGACCAAATGTTTGGAAGATGCTTTTCACTCTACTTTAAATAAGTTGGCTCAATTATAACGTAATAGAATAAGTCAGATAAAGATTGCTCCGTGGTACAATGATTATACCAGAGCTCCAAAACTGACTGTGAGATTACTGGAGCGTAAATGGCGCCCAACTAAACTTGAAGTGTTCCAGTGCTGCTCACTATTACTACCTAGCATGAATTAAGTTACATCAGGGAACAGAGCCTTTTCATACCAAGCTCCCCAGGTTTTAAATAACCTCTCAGTCAGTGTTCAGGACTCAGACACAGCCTCAATCTTTAAGCTTAGGCTATTGTTAATAAGTTTCCGTTCCAGAAAGAGAGTAATATGGTAAACTGAGAATGCTGGGGTAATCTTCCTGCTCTAGTTATGGGTTTCACTGGTAACAGTGATTTTCATTCAGACTTTCAATTTGATTCTCATTGTTACACTAATAGCAGATAAGGTTAATTTATTCAATATTGCATACAATTGTAAATTCTTGTCCTTGTCATATAGCTTTTCTGCTTGTTTTACTACCAAACAGAAATGTCTTCTGTGTTCTATTTAAAATTGTTTCGAAGGGATATACAATGTTTTGTAGCTGTTAACTTTTTATTTATTTATTTTATGCTTTTCTGTCCAAGAAGTTGTTGGTTTGTGTTACTAACAAAATAGACGCAACACCTACTTGTGCTCAGGCTGAATTCATCTATGGAGGTCATTGTTGGGGCCAGGGTAGGTGTTATGGTGTTAGCATCTAAAACACAAAAGTACAAAGTAAAATTTGACAGTGATGGCTTAAATCCATAACACGTACTAAATAGGCTTGTTGATCTGAATTAATTGAAACAATCGTAGTTATAAAGTAGGAAAGTTAAACTCTACCTGTACAGTAGGCCATGTTGCAGTAGTTTGGACGGACAAGCTCATAGACATAGTAGTTCCCTGGGCATGCCTTGACCTGTATTGTGGTAGATCTGAAGTAATAGCAATCATATCCTGCATTCCCACAGAGCTGGCGAGTGACTACTCCATCCTCTATCTGAGGATGAGGACCATTCAGCCACAGAGTGTAATAGGTGCCACATCTGTATGCAGGAACACAGCTCTCAGACATACGGATGTCCATCCCGTGATAGAAAAGCCGGTACCAGCCGTTCCAGTTGAAGTAGTGATCACAAATATCCAGCCCACTCGCATTATTGGCTCTCCAGGGTTGATCCAGAGATGTGTATTTATTACAGGGGTCATAGTCAGGATGGTCAACAGTAACTGTCATGAGAAACAGCCCATTTTAGTGTAAATGACTGGATCTAAATACTTTAATATTAGAAAAATTCTGTCTTGTACAAATTTATTACAGTATTTTAGCTGTTTTCTGATCATGAAAACATTTATAAAGATTCTCTACCTGCACAGTATGAAGGCATTGGCATGGATACATCAGGCCTGACCAGTTTATAGACATAGTAATCTCCTGGACAGGCTTTCACTTGGATTGGTTTGGATGTGTAGGCTGTGCAGTGGCTACCACTGGATCCATAGACGTCTCGAGTGACGATGCCGTCCTCTGGCTGTGGATGAGAGCCACCAAGCGATAGTGGTGTGTAACCACCACATGACATGTAGCTCACACACCACTCAGGAAGCTGAGCACTTGCTCCATAAAGATACAGTCGATACCAGCCATTCCATTCAACAGTGGTGTCATCATGACCCCTATAGTAGCTCCCGATGCTTCTCCAGTACTCATCAAGGGCATTGTAGTTTTCACAGGGGTCAAACTCAAAGTTGGTTTGAGAGGTTACTGTGGATAAAGAGGCACTTTAGGTTTTCATTATACACTCATAGTCAAATGAATAGTTGCACTCAGAAAGGAATCAGCCGACAGGAATGAAATCTGCTGGGTAGGTTTGACATAGTGAGACGTGTGAAGGATTCTGGTTTCATGCTCAGCTATGTGTGTAACGTAAGCGAGGACAGACCTTATCACTGTACCTGACTGACCCAACAGCCACCAAATCCGGACATTCAGCAAGCAATGATGACTGAGCACCACTGGCACATGGCTGCACAGCTCAAGACTACATGCACGTAGACCGGTACAATGCCTACCCTCGGCACTATGTCAGTTTCACCAAATACTGCAAAGGTGCCTTGCCAGACAAAAGGTTTTTGAGTTTCACTGGTAACAGTGATTTTTCATTCAGACTTTTTTTCTTGTTTCTTGTTGTTACTCTTATAGCAGCTAAAGGTTAATTTATTAAATATTGCATATAATTGTAAATTCTTATCCTTTTTATATTGCTTTTCTGCTTGTTTTACTTTCAAACAGAAATGTCTTCTGTGTTTTATTTAAAATAGTTACAAAGATATACAACATTTTGTAGCTGTCAACTTTTTATTTGTTTTGGTTTTTCTGTCCAAGAAGTTGTAGGTTTGTGTTACTAACAGAATAGACACATCACTTACTTGTGCTCAGGCTGAATTCATCTATGGAGGTCATCGTTGGGGCCAGGGTAGGTGTGATGGTGTTAGGATCTAAAACACAAAAGTACAAAGTAAAATTTCACAGTGAATGCTTAAATTTAAAACACCTACTAAACAGGCGTGTTCATCTAAATGAAATTTGAACAATCATAGTTATAAAGTAAGAAACTTAAGCTCTACCTGTACAGTAGGCCATGTTGCAGTAGTCTGGACGGACAAGCTCATAGACATAGTAGTTGCCTGGGCATGCTTTGACCTGTATTGTGGTAGATCTGAAGTAATAGCAGTCATATCCTGTATTCCCACAGAGCTGGCGAGTGACTACACCATCCTCTATCTCAGGATGAGGACCATTCAGCCACAGAGTGTAATAGGTGCCACATCTGTATGCAGGAACGCAGCTCTCAGACATACGGATGTTCATCCCATGATAGAACAGCCGGTACCAGCCGTTCCAGTTGAAGTAGTGATCACAAATATCCAGCCCACTCGCATTATTGGCTCTCCAGGGTTGATCCAGAGATGTGTATTTATTACAGGGGTCATAATCAGTGTGGTCAACAGTAACTGTAATTAGAAAAAGCCCATTTTAGTGTAAATGACTGAATCTGAATACTTTAGTATTAGTAAAATTCTGTCTTGTACAAATTTATTCCAGTATTTTAGCTGTTTTCTGATCATGAAAACATTTATAAAGATCCGCTACCTGCACAGTATGAAGGCATTGGCATGGATACATCAGGCCTGACCAGTTTATAGACATAGTAATCTCCTGGACAGGCTTTCACTTGGATTGGTTTGGATGTGTAGGCTGTGCAGTGGCTGCCACTGGATCCATAGACGTCGCGAGTGACGATGCCGTCCTCTGGCTGTGGATGAGAGCCACCAAGCGATAGTGGTGTGTAACCACCACATGTCACGTAGCTCACACACCACTCAGGAAGCTGAGCACTTGCTCCATAAAGATACAGTCGATACCAGCTGTTCCATTCAACAGTGGTGTCATCATGACCTCTGTCATAGCTCCAGATGCTTCTCCAGTACTGGTCAAGGGCATTGTAGTTTTCACAGGGGTCGAACTCGAGGTTTATTTGAGTGGTTACTGTGGGTTAAAAAAGCACTTTGTTTTACATTAATCATCAAATGAATAGCTGCACAAACAGTTGCACCCATAAGGAATCAGCCGAGGGTAGGTTTGACATCAAAAGACATTTACAGCATTTAGCTGACGCTTTTATCTAGAGTGACTTACAAGGGTATTCATTTTACAGGTAGGCCAATGTAGTGTTAGGAGTCTTGCCCAAGGACCCCAGTCTCCCACATGGGATGATAGCTTCCTGGATGGGTAGTAGTGTTATCCGCTACACCAACCACAAGAGATCTGAATGATTCTACTTTCACTCTTGGCCAAACATGTGGTGTAAGCAAGGGCAGGCCTTATCACTGTACTTGACTGACCCAACAGCCACAATTGCAGACATTCAGCGAGCAGTGTTGACTGAGCACCACTGACAGATGGATGCTCAATGCAGAACTACATGCACGCAGACCAGTACAACGACTAACCTCAGCACCACGTCAATATTGCCAAAGACTGCAATGGTGTCATGCCAGACTGTCATGGAGTGACCCAGAATGGCAGCAGGTCATTTTCAGTGAAGAGTCCCACCCATTAACCTTACCTACAGTGTAATGTGGTCCAAATAAATCGAATATCCAGTTATCACTTTACTTATTTCAAAATTCTTCTCAAAAATTGCATATAGAACAACAGTCTGTCATTATCTTTATTTCATATGGAATAACTTTATCATATCATTTCATTTAGTTAACTATGAGAGTATGGTAATGTTTAGCCATTTAAACTAAACCAACAAAACTAATCATAGTTCAAAAAATTGCTTACTTAAAAAATTGGCAATGCTACTGAACAAAGAGTCATTAAAGAGCTGAGTCATTCAAATAGTCTGCTCTTATTGGTGAAATGAACCAATTGCTATGACTCCCTAAAATAACTGGAATGCCCATTAGTAGAGTCTAATTATTCTCAGAGATGTTGGTAATTCATGCGTAGCATTTGGTGGCAGCCTAACTGGTTGTATATGGAAAATATATATGTTTAAACATATCTTTTATGGAATGATCTGTTCCACAAACACAAAACAACAATAGCCTTTACAAAAACCTACACAGGGGTGCCATCTCAGTTGGTGGGGCTGGAGTCAGAGTTATTGTGCTGGCATCTGAGAAGAGAAAAATGCATTCATGTGACTAAGAAAAGAAAAACATTAACATTGAAATATTATATAATTAGAATATAATATAATTCAGTTTATCAAAAGTTGTACCTGTACAGTACGCCATATTGCAGGTCATTGGGCTGACAAACTCATACACATGATAATTCCCTGGACATGCTTTAACACGAATTGGGGTGGATTTGAAGTAACAGCAGTCATTGCCTTCATTCCCACAGACCTGGCGAGTGACCACTCCATCCTCTATCTGAGGATGAGGTCCATTAAGCCACAGCGTATAATAAGTACCACATCTGTTTACATTTACACAGGTCTCTGGCATACGGATGTTCATCCCATGATAGAACAGCCGGTACCAGCCGTTCCAGTTGAAGTTTCTGTCACAGATACCCAGTCCAACCTCATTACTGGCTCTCCAGGGCTGATCCAGAGAAGTGTAGTGATAGCAGGGGTCATAACTGGGACTGTTTACCGCAACTGTTATGGATTTAAAGACCAAAAATACAATTATTATTCTTTTTAAGTAACAGGCTGCAGTGTGACAAAACATGATGTCTTTTACAATGCTAATGTATTACATCTACACCATTCTTTAAAGAACATAGATTATTTACTGAAACGTTAATGACACAGTAAACCTCCTCTCTAACAACAACATCATCCTGCTAACTTATATATGATAGACATGTGAAAGACTGTACCTGCAGGGTAGACAGGCAAGGGGATTGATACGTCTGGCTTGACAAGCCTGTAGACATAGTAATGACCTGGACATGCTTTGACCTGAATTGGGTTGGATCTGTAGTAGTTGCACTGTGCACTGTAGTATCCATAATTATAGGATCCATAGATTTCTCTGGTCACTATGCCATCCTCTATTAGGGGGTGTGACCCTCCGAGCAAAAGTGGTGTGTAACCTCCAGATGTCATGTAGTACACACACCACTCAGGAATCTGTGCATCTACCCCTTGAAGATAAATCCGGTACCAGCCATTCCATTCTTTGGTGGTGTCGTCATGACTACCATAGTACTGTGAGTACCCATAAGTGTAGTAGCCATAACCATAGTAACTGAATGTAGTTCTCCAGATGTCATCAAGAACATTATAGTTGGAACAGGGGTCAACAGCAGAGATGTCTGGAGTACTTGCTGTGAAAATACAGATACAATCAACAGTCTGGCTACATTCAGGATAAAAACTAAAATATACCAAAGTTAGAACTGCAGCATTTGTTCAGATGTTTAAGTTGTTATGTACAAAGTTGTTATGTTATGCACCAGATGTAATATTTCATAAATAAATATGTTACATTCTTCAGTTCATCTTTTTTATCCACCCTCATGCATGTGTTAGCCATGGAAGGAGGGTGTTCTAAGCAGTTTAACAGTTTAATATTACTATTCTGAAAACAGTGCAGTACTACTATAGTCATGTGACCACTTATTACAGAGAAAGAATGTAATGGCATTAAAATAATTTGTACTATAAGGCTGCCATTTATAACAGCATTCAATGGTTTTAGGTAAACAGTTTACACCAGCCTAAATGATCCAAAAAAAAATTCTGTACCATAGGGCATTGTTGGAGCAGGAGTTGTATATGATGTACTAGGATCTGCAGGGACAAAATTATATTTTTTAAAAGTGTCAACATTTTTATTCATTAGAGTGTTATGAATAAATTCCTAACAGCAGTAAAATGAAGACAATACCTGTACAGTAAGCAGCACTGCAGTAGTATGGCCTGACCAGCTCATAGACGTAGTAGTTTCCTGGACATGCTTTTACTCTAATCTGCATGGAACTAAAGTAACAGCAGTCATATCCTGAATTCCCACAGACCTGGCGAGTGACCACTCCATCCTCTATCTCAGGATGGGGACCGTTGAGCCACATAGTGTGATATGTACCACATCTGGATGTAGGAACGCAGCTCTCTGACATGTGGATGTCCATCCCATAATGGAACAGTCGGTACCAGCCGTTCCAGTTGTAATAATTGTCACAAAAGCCTGATCCAACTGCATCACTGGATCTCCAGGGTTGGTCCAGAGAAGTGTAGTTACTGCATGGATCATAATCATACATGGGAACTGTAAAAGGGAAAAAATAACTTTATTTAATCATATATGTATATACAAATAAATGTTTAAAATACAGTTTCCTCCCATTTGTTTTTGGGAAGCCAATTTATTTTTATCTATCCACCTAGTCAACAGCTAGAGTTTAGCCTCACCTATTATGTTATATTACTTTTAATAGCCCAATCAAATGGGATTAAGAGAAATGTTCATGTGAAAATGATTAATGTTATTATGCATACTGTATTATTATACTTATTTATGTACATAAATCTACACATACGTAAGTATGGGTGGGGGTATAAAACAAATATTGGATATGGTCTCCTTATTGTCCTTTTTAGTATAACTCTTCTGTGATCTTCTAGTACTACATTGAATGTGCTTTTAGCCTACCTGCTGCAGTGGTCTCTATTATCCCTGTAATGAATTCTTGGGGTAGTGTGGTAAAGTCTGCAATGAGAAACATATAATATACAGAAAATATTATACAGATATTTGAATATATTGCATTGCAGAATACATATAAGAAAGTTTATACTGATTTATGTACATAATTCTGATTTAGTTACAAGGGGAATGAAAGGACACTGTTCCATTAGCTGAATCTTAAGAGAAGGTGGGTCAGAAAGACAGTGCTCTTGAGCATAAGTTGTTCTACCAAAGAACAGTTAAAGAGGAATAACATAAATCTTTTGGAACGGTGACACTGAAGTTCTGTCCTTAATCCAATAGAAATGCTGTGGAAGGACCTAAAGCGAGCAGTGCATGGGAGGAAACCCACAAACATAACAGAGTTGAAGATTCCTCTAAGCTGATGTGCAGAACTGATCAACAGTTGACGGACGTTTCACCAGAAACTGAAACCAACATACTTTTGCCACTCACAGCTATGTTATACTGGATCATTTTTCTCAATAAATAAATGGCCATGTTTAATTTGGTTCTCCTTATCGGCCTTTAGGACTTCTGTGAAAACTATTTGTAAAATACAGACAATTCTCAAGCGTTCACAAACTTTCAAGCACCACTGTATATATACACAGGCAGTGGCGTCTCTAGCGTGAAAAGCCAGGTGGGGTACAATTCTCTATGGGCAGCATCCCACTTGAAACAGTCAGTGAAACTACACACAAACCTACCCGCTCAATTAATTCAACCACAACTGCACTTTATCAATAAATTCCAAATAGATAATCCAGCTCCAAAGTCTGACCAATAACAATACAGCCAGTAATATAAAATCGCATTACAAATACAGAATTATTAAATAGCATAAAATCAGTGGTCTGCAACTATGATAATATCCATAGCAACTTTTTAGAGCAGGGAGACCAATTGGTTTTGTGACACGCCTTGTAATAATTCAAGCGACTCACCGGTGACTTTCATTGCTTGAAAAGAAAAGATGCACGACGATCTTTCATCTGGGCAAACTTGCCAATACCAATCCATGAACAAATTCATTCTCAACTGAGAGCATAGCAAGTGCATCTAACCTCTGTTGTCCCATAGTGTTACGAGTGAATGTCTTGATCCTTTTCAACGATGAAAACTACTCAGCAGTAGTCACTGGAGTAGTGATTATGATTTTCAGCAGTGACACTGTTTTAGATACGGCATCCTGAAGGTTGTTTTCATGGATGAACTGAAGCTGAGACAGGGCATTTCCCGTGTGCCCTTTCCACAAAGTTTTAGGCATGTTATTATTCAAAAACATACCTGTTCTCTTCGCCAATTGTGGAGCTCAATGGCACGTTTGTGAGCTGTATCAATCTGTGTGGCGATACTAGCCTTTCGTAGCAAACCTAATCTAACAGCATTTTCAACATGTGAACCCCTGCTTTCGTGTTTGGCCAGTCGTTCTAAAAGATGCTTTAAATCCTTGTATCCTGTGACAACAATGTTAGAAAATAATATTTACATAACTTGCTAAACAGAATTATTGATCATGTCACACACTGCTCCACAGCGACATCTGGTGGGGTCGGTCCCTAATGTAGAGACGTCCCTGTACACAGGTCATAACATGAAAATCTGTGTTACATTTACACTTATTGTCTATGTTATCAGCTCCACATAGAATATAGGAGCACTCTTTGGTTCTACACTTACAGACTGTAGCCCATTTGTTTCTCTTTGTTTCTATTTCTGCCATAGCAGTGCCACAGAACAGGCATAATATGGTGCTGCTGGAGTCTCTGTCTTCCCTTGGTCTCAACCCCGGTGATAACTGAACGGCATTACTTTTAAATATTTACATGACTACTGAATCAGATCCTCCCAAACCTTTGCAACTTGCCACCCACACAACCAACCATAAATGGTTCTGCAGAATTCAGTAATCAGATCATCTTTTTCCTACTCACACAGTGTTCAAAGTGGGCTGGTACTCACCGGTACCGTGTCCCAGCATTATGTATTTGTTGATATTCATTGGCTGCAATGTTCATAAAATATTAAAGGGCAAATCTGAATGTTATTATTCATCTGTTACTAAAGGAGCAGAGAATAACCACATCACTGATTCTAGTTATGAAGCAAAATTATTACATAATAACAATTAATAATGTTTTATGTAGGTTCTTGACTAGATTTGGGTTTCAAAACCTAGGTCTGTTTAGGAACCTGTTTCAAGATTCCAAGAACTGGGTACCCATTACAGGAATAACATTTTGATGCTGCTTATTGATAGATAATTGCAGATTATTGTTAGAGTGACTAATAGTTTAAAACAGTAGTATATTAGTTTGCCAGTACATGTTAACATATACAGTACTGTGATGCTGTTTCAATAAGAGTTGCATCTTTGCAGGAAGATACAAAAATCAAGGATCAAGGTGCTAAACCCAAAGTAAACCCATGTTACTAATGATGATGTTACCTATTCATTATGTCTCTTACCCACTTCTTATGTGATGTCTTACATTCCCAAACGTTTCTGAACTTAACTAGACCAAAGTACACACAGTGAATAATTATATAACATCTAAATCCTTTTTTTTAAATATATATATTGGCCTTGTCATCATGTGCTCAGTTTCTTCTGGTATAGTAATTTGTGCAATATAATGGCACCATGTAGTGGTCATCGTTGCAACAGCAACCTAGACCATAATACCATTAGGTTATGACTGGCCTAAATGGGAAAAAGAAAAGAATCTCTTCTAC
This sequence comes from Prochilodus magdalenae, assembly GCA_024036415.1. Classification (NCBI taxonomy): domain Eukaryota; kingdom Metazoa; phylum Chordata; class Actinopteri; order Characiformes; family Prochilodontidae; genus Prochilodus; species Prochilodus magdalenae. Next base: position 129,272 of record JAMWET010001594.1, read on the forward strand.
ACGTGGGATTCAAACTTCATATTGGAATGTAATCAAATGAATAGAAGAGTCACAGAAATAACTAATGTCCATGTTTTTTTTCTCTTTTCACTCTCAAAATAAAAAACATTCATTTATATCTGAAATGAATAAATACATCAGAAAAATAAATACATTTAAAGTTTGTTTTGGCTCTCATTTTGGGTGATACTGTATAGAAACTGGTAAACTGGTAAGGCATGTGACTGAAATCATTATTAGAGTGCATGGTAATTATTATAATTAGGTCCGGTAACACTTTATAACTTCATAATATTTATATGAATAATACTCATGAAATTATAAAATGCTTTACTTTAAATAATAAATAAAATATGGGTCTATGAGATTTGAAAATCCCTGGATTCTTTTTATATTGTTTTGCGTTGTGTTTTGTTTACATTTTATACAGTCCCCATTTTTTTTGGAATTGGGGTTCTATGTACAGTATTATGACACATCAGTTGATTTTGTGCTCTGAAGTTTTATACTGTGTCATTATTAAACATTTAAAGGCTCAGATTAATAGAAGGGCTCAGCCTGTGCTGCCAGCCACCAGCAGAGGGCGATCACAGCAAGGAAATCAGTGCCAATCAGGCTTACCTGGTGGTACAGGATTTAAGGGTGTGGCAAGCAGCACTGCTTTGTCACAACTTTTATCTAGGGTGACAGAAATGGTACTGATGTTTCAAAAAAAAGAAAAGAAAAGAAAAGAAAGTGAAAAAAGAAAAGATAAAAGGGGAAGAATGAAAGCAGAAAAGAGAGAAAAGAAGAAGCCTTAGAAAGGGCCTAGGCTAGAGGATAGAAATAAAAAAGTCCTCATTTGTGTTTGTGTATGCTTGTTTCCCTTACAGGTGTTTGATGTTTCCCACTCTTTTCCCCCTCACAGTTTAAAAGGAGTGCTGTTTGCAGTTTTAAGATTAAAAATCATGTCCTATTTAAAGGAAATTTGTAGTATAGATTTGAAATATTTTTTTAGACATTTTACACATTTTTACACATTTGAAGGCACTTTTTAGACATTTCATTTCATATTTTAAAGAATCTACGAGCAATAGGACAATCAATATCATACTTTATTATTTTCATTTCATGAATTATTTTCATTCATTTTTAGTTTTAAAAGTTATTAAAAGTTAAGTTATTTGAATTTGATCACTTTTGGAAAAGGATAAATATTTAGTGCATTTCATACTTAATTTCCACAGGTTTTTCAGCCATTTGAAAATAGTTTTAGTTTTTTATCCAATTGAAAACAACACCTGTACACTGTGATTTTACTGTCACACTGATGGTATGACTAGAATGCAGTTTCACCATGAGAGCCACTGGACTGACCGGCTTTGTTGCTTATTGTCTCAGCACTTAATGACATTGTTGGAGTAAGAAGAAAAGGTTCAGCCTTAAGACTAATGCTGATGTCTTTTGGTGCCTTTTCTATAAAAAGACATTCCAGTTGATCACGTGATTTTCTGGAATAAGAGAATGTGTCTTCCTTACAGGGCCGATTTTTAAAACACTCATTCATTGCATATTCACACAGCACTTCATAAAAATCACAAAATAGCAAGACTCCATTAGAAGGCTGAAAAGATGTCTATATTGCATTTATTAATGATGTCTTAATCATATAAGGAATTAATGACTGTAACAAGATTTTATTTAAAAATGAAATTCTGTCAGATAACAGAATGTACTACTTCACAGTTACGAATGTTACAGGAATATTTAATGTAACAGTTGCAGTTTACTTAGACCTTACATCAGTGAATGTTTTATTACCATAAACACCTTAAGCAACAATTAATATCTACTATGTGCTCAGTATTGTGGGCTGCTCAATTAAATACTGTAAATATCACAGTGTTTGGATTTAAATTTGCTCAAAAATTAAAGTGTGTAATGAATGCATCAACTGACTGTGTAATTGTAGTGCAGTGTTACTGTACTGTTTGTGAATAGGCCATGCTTTGTGCTCACGAGTGTAGTTTATGTTAAAAATTAGCAAAAGCAGCAAGAGCAAATATTCTCTGTAGGCTTTGTATTTGAACTCTAAACGCAGTTTTAGTCCTCTGTATGTCTTGTACATATTGAAGTATTGACAATAAAACTACTTGACTTGACTAAAGAATGTTTTTCTTTGTCTCTTATTGTATTTTTTGTCAGTGGGAGTGTACATGTCTGTCATCATGAAAATGTTCTAACCCTCAGTAATTCAACTTCATTAGCATAACATAAACCAGACAGCGATTATATCTTTGGAATGTGGTTTCTGGTCTGGGTGCCACAAAAAAATCACTGTTGAGATAAAGCTTTAAGCCTGATGCTGCCAGCCTTAAGTGGAAGAGTGACTGGAACATTTAAGATGAGATAATGACTGATTGTCTGATTTGCAGAGCTCAGACTTCAGACCTATTTTTTACTCTATACAGAGTTAATAATTTTATCTGGAGCACCTACAGTACCCTTATAATTATAATAAAGGATTATAAGGTTTAATGAACTAAAAAAAAAAAAAAAAACCATCTTAAATAAAGATATAAAGTAGGCTACATTTTTACGAGGTCAAAACTAAATGCATTTCAGCCAGGTAATCTCAGTTGTCACTGACTGTAAGGGACAAAGCCAGGTCTTTTCTAAATGCTTAAATATAAGACATTGTGTTGGACGTAATACAGCACAGTTTTCTTTTGAATATGCCTGTCAAAGCAAAATGTACACTATTTTCTTAATGTTGCCTGAAATAATGCAAACACTTTTCACACAGCTGGTTACTAATGGATGAGGTGTGTTCAAGCAAGGATAATGGTGGCATGTCCTAAACAAGATATGTCCAAGACTGAGAATCACTGCATGATGGTAAAATAAATCCATCTTTGTATTATAGTACTGGTAAAATGTAACACAGTCTGGTGGTTTCCTGCATTTCCTGCAAAGTGTTTTGAAATATAGTCATACCATACTTTTTATTTTAACTTTTTGAACAATAACATCAATATTCAATATTATTTGCTGTCACACACTGTCAAAAACAAAACATATGCACTATATTGCCAAGAGCATGTGGACACCATTCATAATTATTGAGTTTCATCCACATCTAAGACTAACAAGTATATAAAATCAATACATAGTCATGCACCTCCACAGACAAACACGGGCAGTAGAATGGGCTGTACTGAAGAGCTCGGCGATTTTAAACATGACACTGTCATAGGATTCCACCTGTACCTAAAGTCAGTTAAGGAAATTCCTGCCCTGCTAATTCTGCTTTAAAATGAAACGTCTGTTGCATCACTCATCGCAGGGTTCCAGAAGTCTAAATATATATATATATATATATATATATATATATATATATATATATATATATATACTCAGTTTCTCATAAGAAGCCCTCTATTCAGGTAATAAAAAAATAAATAACACTACTTATACTTTTACCAATCATTTGTGACTGAAATATCAGTAATATGCCAGGATTAAAACTTATCTTTGTAATATATAAATATTTAGTTTTCTCCTATTTGCTGTTACAAATCCCTACAAACAGCAGTTAAGAGATATTAAGGCCCAGTGTTTTTATTAAGTATCTTTAATAACTATGTAATTATACATGGACAAAACATGCTACAACAATGCTATGTAACTAACACTGTTGCAGATGAATTACAGTACAGCCAGTAGCACAGCTCATAAGATTGCACATTTGTATTAATTTTCTTTTGCTTTATATAATTACAGTTTTAACCACATATTCTCTCTCATATAATTATATATGTACATTAATAATTACATCCATGCAGAATAGCTAATAGAGATAGCAGCTAATGGGTATTGTAATAATAAAACAACACATAAAACAACAAAACTAAAACCCAAACAAAAGAATGTTGTATCAGTCTAACCACAGATGTACTTACACTCATGTTATTACCCATGTGTAACTTAAATGATCTCTGAAATGTCCTGGGTGCCACAGGACTAACAGGTTTTTCTAGATATGAATACTTAAATGGAATTTTGTGTTGATACATTATGACTAACCTTTAAAAGGTCTTTCACAATGTCTTTAAGAGTAGTTTACAATGGAAGAATAGTTAACCATAGATTTACATAAAATGGTAAAGGATTTTAAGAGAACCAGTGAAAGAACACCCTTAGCCCCATAATACTTTCAGTTACTTTCAGTTAGCTAGATAAATAACATTTTCTCAGTTCGCACAGCAGTACATTATTATTATTATTATTCTTTTACAATATAAAATAGTTCTAAACTTTAAACTTTTAAATATGTATCATAAGATACCACACTCCCTCCAGGAAGTTTCCCAGTGCCTTAATCAGTCACTTAAACATCCCAGTTGTAATAATGGTGGAACACCTACAATATTTTACTTACTTAGTCATGTGATAGTAAAACTTTGTGCTGTTGTTAAACTACTACACTTCTATGATCAAATACTGTCTGTTAAGCATATACTACACATCTGTGCTAAAAAGAAAATCATGAGAGAGGTTATGGGTGATTAAAGGGGGTTTGCTGCCTTGTTAGAGGATGTGGCTCCACTGACAGGTCAGGCTACTGCCTGGGCAATATCATAGAACTCCCATTTTGCAGTCTGGGATAAGCATGGAACACGTAATTTACTATCTCTGAAAAAAAGCCATTACTGAGCACTACCCATTTGCAAACAGGCTATAGTTAATACGTTTAGGTTTTAAGTTTTTCTTTAATGTAGAATCTTATTTTGGCTTATTTGTTTATGGCATATTTTGATTTGCTAGTTGGTAACTGATTTAATATCTTGTAGGATAGCTGTAGGAGTGTAAGAGTGAAGAGACCTTTAAGAATAGTCTTAAGTTTGAAATGAAAAATTCTGTAATCAGAGAACTTAGAGAAATTAGAGAACATTATCTTAAAAGCAGGAGGAGTTCAAGGTATTGTCTACCTCCTAAGAGATATTTAATATTTACCTGTTTGTTCTGTGATCAGTCCTCCTGTCAGAGAAATACATTTTAGTGAGTCACAAAGAATACAAGAAGTTGTTTTCAGAAAAGAAAAATGAAACTGCACTTCCAAAGCTTTTAGCAGGAACTTACCGTTCATCATCAGCAGTAGCAGAGGCACGCACATTGGGTTTAGAAACCCCATTGTGAAAAACTGCTCCCAACTTCAAACCTGCAGGAACAATTCGATTGCAAACTCAACTCAGAATTTCAGGGAACAGGTCTTATGACTCCTGTATTCACAATGCATTACTAATACATTAATAAGGCATTATATTGCATACAGAACACCTTATAATACTGAGGATGGCGTTTAAGGGTAGAAGTGGTTAACCCAATAATTGTTTACCTGGATGTGAGATAATATACTTTGTTACAGTGCTTATTTACATTGCCATTACAAAGCTATATATTACTGAATGTTCACTTATAAAGCATAATGAATACAGAATTCATGCAAAAAAACTGTTTTTACATGTTATCCATAGCACCAAAAATATAAAAATTCTGTCCCATCACAAAATGACACTTCATTATTATTATTGGCACACATGCCTTATCAGTAAGGATGTTACCAGGTGGATGTTTTTGCAAAAAATGGTCAATAAAATGGCATATGATAAAAGAGTCCTATACATCAATCTGGAATTAATCTGACAATATTGATTTGCTGCAGAAATGACATGTCAGCAATTAAACTGCCACCAAGTTTCTCTAATGTTATTTAATTATATCTGTCAGTTAACTAAATGGTTAATTAACAGTGCAGTTTGGTTGAAGGTATGTAATTTTACAATTTAGGAAACTTTACCCACTTTCTAACTTAAATTGTGGTGTGACATTCAAAAGATGCTAAAAATGTAAAAACATATTTCCCAAAATGCACAACCGAACCATAACCATGCTTCAAGTTGAAGAAATATCCAAATTTGTCAAGATTTTAAGCCTGTAAAATGTTTATTATAAATAGGGTTGTTAGGTAAAGTGACATTACAATAGCTAAAACTATGATACAATATTTTCATATTTTCAAGGTTTAAATTTAAGCCAAGACCACCTGCTGCATGAAAACCACACCCTCATATATATATATATATATATATATATATATATATATATATATATATATATATATATATATATATATATTTTCCCTAACCCACATATTATTAACATTATAATAAACAAATGCATGGCCCTAAACCATGCAAATAGAAAATAAACTTCTGTTTGATTAAAAAAAAATGGGGTTGAGTCACCATAATCCATACCTGAGAAGCCACTGCAGAGCAAACTCAGTCTCTCTGTCTATCTTGCTCTCTCTGCTGGATGTTTGCCTTGCGTGGAAATGCTGCTCCTGCAGCACCTGCAGGTTCACTGTATCAGCATCATATATGTACCTTACTTTAGGAATATGGGCGGATCGTAACTGGAACTGGAAGCAGCTGGTCAGATTATTTCCTTGTACAGCAGCAACAAAAGACAAAAATTAAAAGAATCTTAAAGACACACGTCACTACTCAGAAATCATGTTCATGCCAGGGTTCACTGGACATTTTACATGGACTTACATTTTAACAGACATACACAGGTGTCAACTCGGCTTGAGAGCTCAACTTTTTTACTCAAGACTTTTTCATGGAATTCATAGGTTGCATATGGAGGGTTATGTCATGACCTAGAAATACCATAATTACCTCCAGACACGGAGGAGGTGAAATCTGATTAGTGTGATAACAGTATGCGATCAGGCCTGTTAGTCCATACACCTCAAGCAAGGATAAAAATGTAGCGTGTCAGATAATTTGCTTCCATCTACTCACATACTCCCTGATACTGCTTAACACTTTGCACATATCATGCTGTACTGTTTACGCACATTGTTTTTGTCTATTTGTCTTTGCTCTAGACTATTTATTTTTATACACATATGTATATCTTGTACTGCACTGGAGGCGGAGCCTGACTGTACAACCTTGTATTAGTATAATGACAATAAAGTTGAACTGAACTGAATTGAATTGAATTGAATTGAATTATCTGCACTACCAACACATCCTGTACTTTCTAGATATCATCTTACCAAAAATAAGTTATTAGCAGCTTTCTCACCACACAGAGTGTAAGTAATGGGTGGCAATCCATAGAGACAGTAGGCATACTGGTTTAAAATGAAGACCTGCTAGCGAACGTCACCAGCCTTTCACTGTAAAAAACAATGAACCTGCTGAGTGTGTGAACTTTCAGGGTTTTAGGTGAGCCCTAGGTCAAGTTAGTCCTAGGATGATCACTAAATGTAGACGTTAAAAGTCAAAATATTTTGTCAGAAATTCCTTTGGAAAAGATCCCATTACAAAATATTAATGCTTTGGTGGACCCATACCCTACCTATTCATTGGCTCTGGATATACAGTCCCAGTGTTTGTGTTTGTGTGTTGGATGATGGGGTAAGTGTTGCAGACTGCTCCTACAAACATTTGTAATAGAACGGCCATACAGCCACATTAGTAAAGAACAGATTCTGGAGGAATGAAATGGACAAGGATGTTATGTATAGTTAAAGCTTGTATTATTCCCCTTTTAGAGACACTACTTACGTCACAATGGATGGGTCCTTTCTGAGGGCATATGGGACAAACTGAATTAGACATATGCAATGAAATGAGGTCGTTTTAAGATATCCCTGCTTACTTTTCTGATCTGTGGTTGTAGTACAGACAATGTTATTGTATTCCGATGTTATTGTAAATCATACATTAAACCCAGAAGTGCACACATTAGTATAGTGCAGTAGAATACACTGCTGTGTAGATTATACTGGAGATGGTGGGATATCCAAAGTCTTTGCAATTTTACAGTGAGGAACATTTTTCTGTATTTTGCTGATCGGTGAACCTCTGATAATATATGCTTCTACATTTTACATTTTTTACATTTAAGGCATTTAGCAGATGCTCTTATCCAGAGTGACTTACAACCGTGCTTAGTGTTCTGTTGGATAATATTCCAGCTAGTAGGAAGTTTAGAGCCTAAAACTCACCACGAGCTCAGACACTGCCCGAACAGGGGGTCAGTGCTGGTACCTAGAGAAAGGTCATTATAAGTGCAATACAAAAGGTTATTAAATTGCCACACGATACACACAATTTACATGTCTGCTAGAGCTCACTCACTTAAGTGCGTTACGAAGAGATGGGTCTTCAGTCTGCGTTTGAAGACCGCGAGAGACTCCGCTGTTCTGACGCCCAGTGGGAGTTCATTCCACCATCTGGGAGCCAGGACAGAGAAGAGTCTGGACGCTTGTCTTCCATGTGTCCTCAGGGATGGTGGTTCGAGTCGAGCTGTACTTGAAGCATGAAGGGCTCGAGGTACAGCTCGACTCTTCACCATTGCCATAAGGTAGGGAGGTGCTGGTCCATTCTTGGCTTTGTAGGCATCAGAGTTTTAAATCTGATCCGGGCAACAACAGGAAGCCAATGAAGGGAGCGCAGCAGTGGAGTGACATGGGTGAACCTGGGTGAACCTGGGAAGACTGTAGATGAGACGGGCTGCAGCGTTCTGGACAAGTTGCAAAGGCCTTGTAGAAGATCATTAAATAGATTGCAGCAACATTGTCATGTCCACATGAGTAATATTGATGATCTTTGAGTGCAAGTGAACATTGATCCTCCAGTAGCTGGTTCCCACTTTAAAGTCCACATCACTCCTCACTGGAGCCCTGCCATTGTCAGAGTTGTGGGAGATGTAGTCAATATTTTTAGGTCACCATAAAGATACAATTGCGATAGAGTTGACTGACCATAACCTGATATTTCATTGGCAGCCCTGCATAGTGATAATCAAACTAAGAGATGCAGCCAGAAGGAAGTGTTACATTGGAATGCTATTTGGGAGGAGGATAAAGTTACCAGGAACAACAAATAAGAAAAATGAATAGACTGATATGGGCAATATTTTATTGAGTTACACATACAGAAGTAGTGTCTCTCAGTATGCTGTTTGACTGCTGCGTTTGCCAACCCAACATGCTAGATGTTTTGGCACAGAGTTGTAGAGATTCCTAATGGGGTCCTGTAATAATCCATCACATACAGCTTGAATATCCTTACACAGTTCCTGCAGATGGTTCAGTAGGGGTGGAGGTGGAGTGACACCAGGCCTTTTGAAAGTGTGATATGTGACAACAAAGCGTTAATCTTGGTGCTGACCACAGTGCCTCCACATGCAGATTCTCTCAGTGTCTGCAATTGTGGCTTTTGGGTCAGTCAGGTACAGAGATAAGGCCTCTGCTTGCTTACGTCACATGCACAGCCGATCGTTAAACTTAAATCATTCACATGCCTCACAATGTCACTTCTTTCCTGTCGACTGAAGACATGATATCTTAGGGACTAATTAATTAAATTTCCCATTTGAAGTTTTAACTCCTGCTAGCAGATGAAATCTGTATTCTTTAGGTTTAGACCTTTTGCAGTAACTAATGTTGAAAGAATTCTGAATTCTTACTTAGTCAAAGTGACATTTGTTTGGAGCACTAATATACAGCACAAAGAAAACTACTGAAAGTCTTGTATGGCTTGTGTTGTAAATGTTGTAAGTTGATATGGTTTCAACGTGAGCTACTGTTTAAAATGTCTAATGCATGTTCCACCTGACATTCCAGTTTTACTGTATACCACAGTAGGAAAACTGATGGTTATCATTTTTCATTCTATGTATATTTGCTTATTACTGATATTTTAAAAATCTTCAACCAAACAGAGAATCTCAATTGATGTAGTGACCAGTCTCCCTAAGACATGCTTAGGTTATGTGCTCAGGTGTTTAAAATGTCTAATGCACTTCATCTTCCTTTTTTAAAAAACAGTTTTATTAGGAATGAATGTTATGGTACATGGTGCATGAGGACTGTTTTGATGACATTGTTTAATCAGTGATTTGAGGCAACAAAGGAATGTAAAACCCGACAAACAACTTTCAAGTGGTGATACAAGCTTAGATTCAACTATATAATTCAATACATTCTCAAATACTAGTGTGTCTCTGCTCAATACAGGAAAAAAAAGATGAAAAAGAGACTACCCATATGAACACTTTGCATCTAGTTTCATTTATGCTAAACCCACAGTAGCTCACATTTCTGATGTCAGATTCCTTCGTGTCTAAGGAAGAAGAGTGTATCTGAAAAATAACACACCCTAAAATACTACAAGCTAATTACAAACAGATTAATGAGTAGCATTTGTCAGATTTGCTGTCTTTCTGGTAAGACAAGTTAATGCTAGTGAGATGACTGCACTCTCTTAACTGCTGCTGTATGACTGTTAGGGAAAAATAATTGATCTCCAAATGGATCTTTGGGGACCAGTTACTTCTACATGTTTCTGGCTAAACTGTTGCCTTTGGTCTTTTCAAACTTTAGTTGCTGGGTTGTAGATCACTAGGAGCAAGTTTAGCAGCCTTAAGTAGACTTTGTGTTTGTCTTGCCTATCTATCTATTTCACAAGACTTTCCATCCCTGGTTTTGATCATAACCATGGAAGATGCTAGTGTTTCTTATAACATGTAGCTTCACAACAGAAAGTAGGTGCTGAGTGGAGCAGCCAGAAACAACTATAAAATAAGTGATACATTCTTGGACAAATGTGATATAAGAAACCTAAGCTGTATATTATTATGCATCATAACTTGTAGTACTTAAACTATTTCAACAGATGACATTTAGTCTAGTTCAAGACAGTGGAACATATTCTGAAGCAAGTTTGAAAGACTTTGTTGTTTTTAAAGCAGGTTTTAAAGCAAGGTTGTTTTCCTGCTGAGAAAGTGAAACCACAGATCCATTCAGGTGGAATGTTAAGCTTTAACGACAATGTTCCACCTGACATTCCAGTTTTACTGTATACCACCTTTTGCAGTAACTAATGTTAAAGGAATTCTGAATTCTTACTTAGTTAAAGTGACATTTGTTTGGAGCACTAATATACAGCACAAAGAAAACTACTGAACGTCTTGTATGGCTTGTGTTGTAAATGTTGTAAGTTGATATGGTTTCAACGAGAGCTACTGTTTAAAATGTCTAATGCACTTCATGTTCCACCTGACATTCCAGTTTTACTCTATACCACAGTAGGAAAACTGATGGTTATCATTTTTCATCATATGTACATTTGCTTATTACTGATATTTTAAAAATCTTCAACCAAACAGAGAATCTCAATTGATGTAGTGACCAGTCTCCCTAAGACATGCTTAGGTTATGTGCTCAGGAGCAAAGTTCTGTGCAGTAGCGGGAGTTTGTGTAACATGAGTACTGGACCTGCTTGACCATATATTCTCCTCTGTAAGTGGTAATTATCGACACAACAAAGCTTTGGAGGGCTTTCAGTTCATTTACAAACTTCAGTTTTCAGTTATCATCAAAAAAAGTTGCTCTCAGAAGAATGCAATGTGGTGATTCAAGTTTTGTGCTCAAGGACGGGGCTTACCTGACTGACTATATAAGGTCGTGCTGTGGTGCATGCTTTCCATTCTGACCTGTTCTGTTGTTTTAGTAGCATTCTTTGCAACCGAAGTATGCCTCAAAGAAAAATTTCAAAGCATTAAAAGCATTTGGAGGAGTTGGACAGGGGTTGCATCGTAGGGCTCCGGGAACCGGGATGGTGTTAGTGGTGTAATACAGGTCAAGCAGATACTACTATAGCAAGCTGTTGGTGGTAGTGAATTAAAAAAAAGGCATGCGCCAGTGACATTGAGGATCTGGGATTGCATGACTTGCATGAAGGAACCCAACAGTCACAACTGCAGACATTCCACAAGCAGTGATGCCCTCCATGAGTCATCCTGTTGGTGGTTTATGGCTGCACAACACAGGACTACATGTTGTTCCAGACAGTTATGGTGTGACAGTGTGACAGTTATGAGACCCGCTTTTATCCTGGCGGAGACAGCCAACAAATTCAAAAACCTAACCCCAACAGAAAATGTGTGGGATGCTATTGGACAGAGTATTAACACTCTACCCCACTGCAAAATCTGCAGGAACTGCATGAGAATTCTCAAGCTGCATGGGATGGATTATTGCAGGACTGTATGGGTAGCTCAATAAATATTGATCATATCAGTCTAAATTTACCATCAGTTATTGTTCCTGGTAACCTTTAACTTCATTCCCAATAGCAATGAAGTTCAACTTATTCCAAGATACAGGCAGAAGCTGAAAGCTGTAAGACCTGTCGTAAGAACAGTGAAGAAATAGAAGCAAAACAGGAAACTGGTAACTGGCAACCTGAATGAACTGACTGATACTGTGACATCTTACATCAGTTTAAGTGTGTACGCCAAGCAGGCTTCTGCACATACAGTAATAACATGCCCTGGTTCACATACAAACTAAGATAGCTTTGTCAGGCTAAAGTAAATGCCTACAGAAGACAAGGCTCTGTTTAAACAGACATAGAATGCACTGACTAAAGAGAGCAGAGTAGCTAAAAAAGCAAAAATCCTGAAGACCACTCCTGTCTGTTAAAGCAAACAAAGGCCTGACTAAAGACCTGGCTAACAACCTGAATGACTTCCAATGTAGGTTTGAGATAGATAGACTCACACCCCTCGTTCAGCCCAGTTCCGCCAGATCAGCCCTCATAACACTTATGACAACCCCCCACCTATTCCTCTCTGCTGACACAGAGCCTGAAATCTGAAATGGACGTGGCTCGTCTCTTCCAGAAACAAAAGGCAAGGAAAGCACCAGGTCCAGACAGTGTTTCTCCCTCCTGTCTGAAAGCCTGTGCTGACCAGCTGGCTTTAGTCTTCACTCAGATGACTACTGAATGAATACAGGCCAGATGCTCTGATATCTGTGGTCATGAAGTCATTTGAAAGGCTGGTGTTGGCCCACCAGAAGAACATCACAAGACAGACCCTGACAGTTTGTCTACCGAGCAAACAGGTCAGTAGACGATTCAGTCAACTTGGGACTGCACTACATCCTCCATCATCTGCACTACTCTGGTACATGTGCTAGGATCCTGTTTGTGGACTTTAGCTCAGTGTTCAAGACAAATCCTTTCTTCTAAGCTCTCCCAGCTTACTGTTCCCCCCGCTCTGTCAGTGGGTCATCATGTTCCTGACAGGCAGAAACAGCAGGTGCACTTGGTGGTATACAGACTGTCAGCACCTCAAGAGATATTTAAGAACATCCCCTTGAAGTTAAGGTGAAAATCCACATATCAGACAGGCAGAAACAGCAGGTGCACTTGGTGGTATACAGACTGTCAGCACCGGTGGTCCTCAAGGGTGTGTCCTGTCCCCACAGTTATATTCCCTCTACACTAATGACTGCAATTCTAAAGAACCCTCTGTTAACTCCTGACGTTTGCAGATGACACTACTCTCATTGGACTCATCCAAGATGGCGATGAGTCTGCTTATTCCCCTCACAACAACAGCCGTGTTTCAACCATGGATACCTTCAGGTTTCTAGGTACTATAGTTTCCCGAGACCTGAAATTGGAGATTAACATCAACTCCATCCTCAAAAAGGCCCAGCAGATGATGTACTTTCTGTTCCAGCTGAGCAAGCTGGGTCTGCCACAGGAACTGCTGATCCAGTTCTATACTGCAGTCATTGAATCAGTCCTGTGCACATCCATCACAGTCTGGTTTGGAGCAGTCACAGTACAGGACCGGCACTACAAAGGACCATAAAGACAGCTGCAAAGATCATTGGTGCTCCATGTCCCACCTTCCAGGACTTCTACTATTCAAGGAACAGGAAACAGGCAGGGAACATCACAGATCTGTCTCACCCTGGACACAACATATCCCAACTCCTCCCATATGGCAGGCACTACAGGACCCTGTACACCAAGACAACCAGACACAGGAACTACAGGACCCTGTACACCAAGACCACCAGACAAAGGCACTACAGGACCCTGTACACCAAGACAACCAGACACAGGCACTACAGGACCCTGTACACCAAGACCACCAGACACAGGAACTACAGGACCCTGTATACCAAGACAACCAGACACAGGAACTACAGGTCCCTGTACACCAAGACAACCAGACACAGGAACTACAGGACCCTGTACACCAAGACAACCAGACACAGGAACTACAGGACCCTGTACACCAAGACAACCAGACACAGGAACTACAGGACCCTGTACACCAAGACAACCAGACACAGGGACTACAGGACCCTGTACACCAAAACAACCAGACACAGGGACTACAGGACCCTGTACACCAAGACAACCAGACACGGGAACTACAGGACCCTGTACACCAAGACAACCAGACACAGGAACTAAAGGACGCTGTACACCAAGGCAGCCAGACACAGGAACTACAGGAACCTGTACACCAAGACCACCAGACACAGGAACTACAGGACCCTGTACACCAAGGCAGCCAGACACAGGAACAGCTTCTTTCCTCAGGCCATCACGTTCATTAACAGCTGACCAGTCGCATCATCTGCTGGACCATAGTTTCCTGCCAGAACAAGCATCACAGTCTCTTCCTCGTACATGTACGCCAAAACTGTTGCACTACCTTAACACTACTACCTCTACCTTAACACTACTGCCTTATTTGTGTATATATTGCTTGTATATTGTGCAGATTGTATTTTGTAATTTGCTGCATTTATTTTGTGTATGTTGAGTCATTGTGTATATTGTGGACTGTCAGTACTAGAGAGACACAAACTGCTGAAACCAAATTCCTTGTGTGTCAACATACTTGGCTAATAAACCTGATTCTGAAAAGGACTGCAATCCCACACCTCCTTCTGGGTGCAACTATTCTTTTGATGGTGTGTGTGTGTTTATATATAATTTATATTTGAATTTAAGTTATTACCTTTAACACCACTATTTGGCTAGCGAAGTGTCTGGCTTTGGGCTGGAACGAACTTCTTCCGAGCAATCAAAACACGCTGTGGGAATTTGTCTCCGACCACTTGACTTGGTTCTCTAGGATTCTCAGTGTGACTCCACTTGATCATTATGAACTGTTTAATGCTTAAATGAAATGACTGTTTAACTACCATTTTAATGATCAGCCTTAGTTAAACCACCATTAAACATCTCAAGCATTAGTTTACGTGATGGCTAAAGTGACGCATGAAGACAGAACAGACAGTCTTCTCGCTGACTGTTAGCTACGCTACCGAACTGGACTGAATGGGGGCGAACTCAAAAATACAGCCACAATCACAGCTGGACTTCTTCTCATGAACACAGCTGTTCTTGTATACAGATCATTTATAAAATCGATAGCTAAAGTCACTTTGCTAAAATTAAAATTGCTTATCAGCTAAATTTACAAAAACTAGGTAAAATTAAAATTGCTAGCCAGCTAAATTTAAAATCACTAGCGACAGTTAAAATCAGTACTTAAAGTGAAAATGGCTAGTTAAAATAAAAATCCCTAACAAAAGAAAAATTCCCTAGCTAAATTTAAAATATTGCTAGCTGAAGCAAAAATTGTTTAACAGCTAAATTCAAAATCCATAGGTAAAGGTAATATCCCTAGGTAAAGGGCTTTCTAAAAGTAAAATCGCTAAAATTATTAGCTAAAAAAAATGATGAATTGCTGCACTCGTTCATAGTATGGGAGTCACTCATAGTGGAGCTACACATTATTCCAGTTTACTCCGCTTAAGTGTTTAGGTGTGTTGTAAAAGTTAGCACAGTGATTTTCTGCAATATATAGTGTTCCATTTTTGCATTTTGATTCACAGAGCATGTATTACCACCAGCCAAATGACTGGTTAGATAAAAATAAATTTTGATACTCCTATGGAACAAATTTAATATCAGTGCCTAAAAAAATAAAAACAAACTTTCACCCAGATTGTAGTTTTTCAGAGCCTTGATGCAGGGGTTTCACTGGAGCAGGACAAAATGGGTGGGGATGGAGAAAATTACCAACTGGAGCTTAGAGGTGAATCCCTGTTACAGTGTATAGTCTGGTCCATAGATATTTGGTGAGTGACATCTATTGTGATTTTGTGTCTGTCCACCACCACAAATGGTTTGAAATGAAGCAGTCAAGACGTTATTGAAGTGTATGACATAACTTTAATTTTAAAGCCTTTAACAATAATATAGCATTACTCTCTGACTCAAGAGATATTTAAGAACATCCCCCTGAAGTAAAGGTGAAAATCCACATATCAGACACATCCTGGCTGCTTCAAATCTATCTATGTATTTATGTACATATTTACCATACCTTTTACCCATATATTAATAGTTTAACATACCTTTAAACCACATATTATTAGTTTTACCACAAATTTAACCCAAATATTTTTAGTTTTTACGTACCTTTGACCTATATATGACAGTTTTACAATACTTTTAACCCATAAATTACTAATTTTAACATACATGTAACCCACATATTACTAGTTTTAACATACCTTTTACCCATATATTAATAGTTTAACATACATTTAATCCATATATTACTATTTTTACCATACCTTTAACCCACATATTACTAGTTTTAACATACCTTTAACCCATTAATGAACAGTTTTTACCATGCCTTTAACCCATATATTACAATTTTTAATATACCTTTAAGCCACATATTCCTAGTTTTACCATACATTTAACCCAAATTTTACTAGTTTTTACAAAACTATAGCCCATATATTACTAGTTTTACCATAGCTTTAGCCCAAATATTAAAAGTTTTACCATACCTTTACATATGATAGTTTTAACATAGTTTTAACCCACATATTACTAGTTTTACCATACCTTTAAATATCACTAGTTTGATATACCTTTAACCCACATATTATTTGTTCTACCATACCTTTACATACTGATAGATTTAACATAGTTTTAACCAACATATTGCTAATTTGACCATACGTTTAACCCACATATTACTAGTTTTAGTATACCTTTAACCCATATATAACTAGTTTTAACATACCTTTAGCCCATATATTACTAGTTTTACCATACATATAACCAACATATTACTAGTTTTACCATGCCTTTAACCCAAATATTACTAGATTTAACATACCTTTAACCCATATATTAACAGGTCAACATACCTTTAGCCCATATATTACTTGTTTTACCATACCTTTTAACCCAAATATTACTAGTTTTAACATACCTTTAACCCACATATTGCTAGTTTTAACATACCTTTAACCAATATATGAAAATATTTTTCTATACTTTTAACCCACATATTAATAGTTTTACCATACATTTAACCCAAATATTACTAGTTTTACCATACCTTTAACCCATATATTAACAGGTCAACATACCTTTAGCCCATATATTACTTGTTTTACCATACCCTTAACCCAAATAATACTAGTTTTACATACCTTTAACCCACATATTACTAGTTGTAACATACCTTTAACTCAAATATTACTAGTTTTACTATACCTTTAACCCATAAATTACTACTTTTACCATATCGTTAACCCAAATATTTACAGTTTTACCATACCTTTAATTATATGTGAACAGTTTTTACCATACTTCTAACCCATGTTTTACCATTTTATTACCAACTTATTATATTTTTTACCAATTTGTTGCCCACACAATCCAGGTTTTACCCTTTCTTGCCATTATGTAAGGTAAAATGTAAACAGTATTCTCTTTATGAGCAATGGCTTGACTAGAGAAAGTTGTTCCCTGAACTGTCTTATTGGTATCAGGTGTGAAACTAAAAGGTGTCAAAGGCAGTAAATCTTTATTTCCTAGTTACTTGAATCAGTCATCATTTACATCATTGATTCCTTGAGTGTCAGAAGCTCAGACTAATGAAATACTTCATTAGTTACCTCAGAGACTATGTCCAACACCAAAGCAAGTCAGGAAACTAGACTATAACAATTTTTATTTGTCCTCTTTAACTCAAAAACTGAAAAAAGGAAACTGAAGAACTGAAAAATGATATATACAAAGTGTGACAACTTTACTTTTGACAGAATTTATTGAACAATGTTAGTTTAAAGTAATCAAAAGGAAGAACAAAAACATTTGAAAACAGAATATTGTCAGAATATCTGTAGAATTGCATGATAAAAGAAGATTAAACAAGAGTGTAAATTTAAAAGTTTGCATCACATTTGGTGAAGCACTGATATCTCTGGGACCTACAGACCTGTAAACGGAAAAAGAAAAATGAAGTGCTATGAATCAAAAGTGAACCTGCACTTGAATCATAATGAGTTGGGTTTGCTTTTATATTACATGACTCTATCCATGTGATTTAAATAATAAATTACAGCTCATCATACCCTACCTCATTTATGCAAATTTACATAACAGGTTTCAAAGGTTAAACTGATAAGACATAGTAAAATCTCAATTATTTAGAGCATCATTAGGGGACAGTAATAAATAAATTTATGTTTCAAATATGCAAAGCAGTAGAGTATACAACTTTAAGTATATTAAAGGCAGTTATATGGTGTAAAATAACAAATATAAAGATTAAATTCCAGATACAGTGTAGTCACCTTAGTACTGATCAAACTCTTCAAAGAATTATTTGTGCTTTGTTTGTTTTATGCTGTATACCCACAAGATACTCACTCATTTACTCACACATTGTCTATACTGCTTATCCCTTGTGGTCATGGGGTGATGGAGCTTAACCCAGTGTTCCATAAGCAGACCACACGGTTCTTTTTTAGCCCAAATAATGGCACTGTAGCTTGTAGACTTACACAGCTAGTGCATAGGCATTTCAGTCAACTACAATTATCTTGTACAACTGTAGGGCACTTTAACACAACATGTTATAATAGTACATGGAACAGTAAATAATGTAAAGGCCTAAATAAATAATGTAAACAATTTGATGTTTTTGTGCATGACCTTTTCTCTTTCCCTAACTTTTGTGTGTTCATTATTTACTCAATTTGCTACAAGGGAAATGTAAAGTAATAAACAAATAATATATTTTAAATTAAATACAATTTGGTGTATTCTAATTAATAACATAGCACAGCTTTAATGTTTTTAAAGCTTTACTACTACTGTTACTATGGCACTGATGCTCATTACTGTAAAAGATGAAGTACATTTTCCAAATAATCATTGCCCTTGTTTTTGAGGAATTAGAATCAGCCCAGTCTTTCTTAAACACAGTTATTTGGCCCCTGTTTTTGTGCCCCATTTGCTCCAATGTTTATAAAAGCAAATATGAAGGAAAGTGAGTGATTTATCAGTGCAAGTGTTCACCTGTGCTTTCGTTAGTCCAGATAAAAGGGCCCATAGAGATGGAGGTCCTGTCATGTATGTCCACTGACCGACCAACTCTGTGATGGTGTCCAGGGAAACAGTGCTGCAAAACACACAGGATAAACAATGAGATTATTGAGGCTGGAATGGAATTAAGAAACAATTACATAAACAATGTTTTGATATTTTATATAATTGCACATCATCATCAGCCACGTTGTGCATGAACTAACACTTTGGATTTATTGTGTACATGATTTGAAAGTGTAGCTCAGAGAAGATCTCACTTCTTTTTTTGTTGTGTCATGGTCATTCATCATTATTGTACAATAGAATTAAGTCTAAGAGTAAAAATAAGGAGTATTTGAGATGCTAGCAAAAATCATTTTGCCTATTTTTACATAAACTGACACCAGAGCAGGTGGAGAGTTGAGTGAATACACCATCCAGTCAAAACAACATGAAACTCTCATTTCCTGTGCACTGGCAGTGCAGCACAGTGAGGGTTTTTTCGATTGTCAGAAAACCACTCACAATAAGAATAATTATTGTTAGCTACACTAGTTGCATTATTATTATTATTATTATTATTATTATTATTATTATTATTATTATTATTATTATTATTATTATGTTGCATTTACTGGAACAGATCAAATTGCTTCACAATTCTAAAATCTAAGTTTACAAACCCAAATAAAACTGGAAAGAAACTAAATATTTTCATGCTGTAGTTCACTAAGCAGACTGAATATGTACAGAAACATCAATATCTTCAAAGGTTCCATGAGCAGGGTTTTTTCATAATTGGGGCATTAACATATGAATAAAATAATGTGTCATCAGATGGGCACTTATGGTGCCAAATCCCAGCAATGAACAATCATCATGCCCTTTTGCAAAAGCAGGGAGTCCCACATCTATACCCCACGCATATATTCCTTTTTCCTTTCATGTGGATGAATACAATTCATCATTGCCCTGCATATTCAGGGTATGTCTGAAGCCTGCTCTGTATTTAACATGGGACTGTCGAACTGGGGATAAAACTAACCGCTGCACAGTTGTTGTTCTGCAGAAGACAAAGGTGGACGGCGCAGTGTAGGTAAACTTTGTTGTAGTCGTTAAAGGTGAACATCTTGAAGGAGAACCGTGCGGTTGTGGAGACACCGTTTTGAAGAACTGCCACTGTGATGTCATCTTTATTAGGACACCTGAAAACAGGAGACAACAAGACAATTCACATATTACTGACAGGCTGTAACGGGGGTGAGAGTTGGGGTGTATGTCACCTTTGCTCATACCTATTAATGATGAGATCCCAGCGGACAGCAAAGTTGGGGTCATTCACAGGAGTGGCCCAACATGAATCTATCACTGTGGCAATCTGACGGCCGTCCACTCCCTGAACAATCACTCCCACATAGATCCTCTCGTCCAACACAATATACGCACTGCCATTGTAAGGGTGGGAGAAGGCAGCATCCTGGAAGGGAGTTATCCTGACCTGGTACAGGCCCTGACCATCTGGAAGCTTCTTGTGCACTATGCTGTGTAAATATCAAACCACAGATTGATTAGTTCATAGTGTACCTGTGTTAATTAAGCCATGCAACTACATCTCCATGCACTTCATAACCCATGAACTGGAGCAGTCCAACAGTTGATATTAGTGGGGATTCAGTAAAGAACCCAGGGTGTAGCACACTCTACCTCTGCAGAGGGTTTAACTCTGTGTCCATGGTAAGCGTCTGGCTGAGCTGGTAAACACATGAGAAGCTCAGCTCCAGATGCTTCTTTCTGTTGATGGGTCCTCCTGCTGAGTTCACCACCCCATCGATGGAGTTGTTGTAGATGAAGTGTGTGCCATTGGCCTGTGGATATATTGTATTTACGAACTGTCAAAAGCTGAACGTGATTAAAATTAATTAACATCAAATACACACTAAAGGATTGATGTGGATTCCCGTGATATTCATTTTGGGGTTTTAGGATGTTCCTTGATATGAACCTACATCTTTATGTTTCTGGTTGTTAGCTGTTTTATGTGCTACACAGCTAAAGCTTTGGTCAGCTATCTCTGCCTCAGATACCTAGAAAGACTTAGAGCTGCCCTAGCTAGATAGCTAGCTGTCGTTGTCAGCTCATGTTAGACAGACAAGCTTGACAAACAAAACACAAAGATGACATAAAACATCTTATAAACCCACAGTCTGTATCAAAAGCATCTGCAAAGAAAGCACTGGAACCAGTTTTTATTTTTCTTTATTATGTAAGACTTGTAATTAATTCCACTTTTCAACTGCAGCCATTTCCTCAACTCTTTCTCATTACAAGTAAAATGCTAGAATGATCATGGAGTATTTTTTTGGTCTCAAATCTGTTCATGTAATGACATCCTTAGTCAATGTAGCAGATATTATTGGGCCTGCATTTGGGGGTTGAACATCACGGCTAAACAAGCAAATGTATATTTTAAACAACAGCTGTAAATCTAACACCCCAAATGAAGCTTTAAATATTCGCTTCTGATCTGTACTGTACTTTTACAGAAACCAAAACTAATATTGTCTAAATATTTATGAACTTGACTTTAGACTTTGTCAGGATGTATATTACATTTGTCATTCTTTTGGCAAATGACAGAATTATATGTATTAAAAACTTGACAAACTGTGCATAGTGTTTAGTGTACCGTGAGGTTTGTGCCACAGATGTTCTCATCATTATCAAAGTGGAACACCAGTCTGCCATTCTGGAGCGTCCCATGGCAGCTGGGGTCACTCAGGTGCAGGACGTTAGTGGGGAAACCAGCTTCAAAGAGCTGACAGCGGGACAGAGACATGGTGCCAGAGCTGCTCTCACAGGTTTCTCTGGAGTCTGGAAGGAGAAAAAGAAAGGTGTGAGGACAGGAAAAGTTCTGGAAATTCAGTACACTATTTTATCTAGATATATCTGCATACAAGTAGTTGTACTAACCACTAAAATAACAGCTAATGAATCCAGTAGTCAGTGCTATGAGCAGAACTAGTGCCCAGATGCAGGAAACAACAGTAGTGAACAGGAAGAAGGACTCTTTTTCCTTAACACGGTGTGAAACATTGCTGAAATGCTACACTGTAAAAATTACAACCTAAAAAACATTATTCAACTTGTTACAAGCAATTGAAATTTTTACCCAACTCAAAGAAAAAATTATTTTAAAACTTTGATTGAAAGAATTATTTGTCCAAAGTCCTTTTTTTTCAGGATGAAAGAATTTACCATTAGTTTTTAATTTATTATTTATTTTTTACTTAGGTTTAATTTACTTTTTTATTTTATGTTCGACCAATAAGACTCTTTTACAGTGTAGGCTTCAGTAGTTTTCAAGAATAGATAGTCAAACAACCATTTTTATATAATTATTATTATTATTCATTTTTTACAGTTAAAATACATTGTTCTGTAAGTTCAGTTTCTTTTAGCATACATAAATACATGTTATAATACGTTCATAAGGCATTAAAATTGTCTCTCAGGTAATTCTGTTGTTTACCGTTGACTTTTAATTTATTGTGGCAATGATTTGAGATACCATAGCAACCACTTATTAACATGGTATCAAGCACTCATTTTTTCCTTTGCAATAACCTAGCAACACCTTAGCAACCACCAAGCAACAAACTACAACTGCACAATTATTCTGCATGTTTTTACAGAAATTGACTTTTCTAGTTACTACTACTCTTCTATTGGATATGCAGTGTTAAAGTAGCTCCAAGCTACCAATGGAGTACATTTACCTGGGGTTATAATAAGGAATATGTAAATCTTGTGTGTTTTGGGGACATTTGTAAGTCAGGGTACAACTAAGTTGGGACTTTGGAGCAACATCACACGTTACAATATTACATGTTATAAAGAGTACTTATAATTTGTTATGTTAATGATTCATGTTGCATAATAAATATGACTATAATGTATTTTCATCAATAGTTAGTCATGCTTACAATGCCTTATACATGCATTATAATGTGTTATAAATGTATTCTTAGGTTCTAATAGACACAGAATACACTGAAAGTTTAAAGGCAGATAGCATGAAGTTAAATGGTATTCTTTGGTTTTGATGAGGAATCAATTGTTTCCTCTGGACTGATAAAACTGGAAGCATGAAATGCCATAGTCCTCTAGTACATGCCCACATGTTAAAATATGCTCATACCGTAAAATTCAGACTTAGGTCTCGGATGGTTCTCATTACAGAAGCAGCCATAGATGCCATCCTTCTCCCCACACCACTCATCTGCAGTGCAGCTCAGCTCTGCACAGGGGTCCACCTTTACTACACAGAGAAAAGGTACAAGTGCATTACACATACTGTACTTAATCCATAAACTTCAAATACTTATCAGTAATATTTCTACTGTGCATTTATTACATATAATAATCTGGACGAGTTCTAGAAATATAGTAGACTTACAGCAATTTAGATCAGAGAGCCAGTCTGAAATCTCAACCCCCATCATAGTACAAGCGACCTCATAGGCCTCCAGAGCTGAACACAGCATATTGTTTTCTAATGAGTAGACACACAGGTCATACACACAGGTGTCATAGTAAAGCATGGGGTTGACAAGGACATGGCAGAGCTGGAAGGGTCCACTGGTGTTGGTGATGACGCTACAGAGTTCAGAATACTCCTGTCTAAAAGGGCAGTCATTCACATCAGCTGTCCTGTCATTAACGCCACACCTGCAAACAAAGCAAGACATTAAAGGGACAGTTTAAGACAGTGAAAGTGTGCTGCATAGTAGCTTGTACAGTTACTTTTAATTAAACTGTTTTCACTGTACACAAAACCCATTTTCCTGTGACCGAGGCACCTAGTCACCTGTCACCTAGTTATCAGACATATCAGACATAATCTAACATCTCAGGTCAAATAGTTGCTTAGAAGAAAATGGTGTAAAATAAATTAGTTTGTATTCAAATTTTAAAAACTGCTTCTGTTATACCAGTACTTGTGTATCACATGCACAAGAACTATTTTTTACATATTTTATCCAGATAAAGCCATTTACCCTTCATCACTGATGTCTGATCTCCAGCTGTTACCAAAAACATTGTCATCAGGTGCCAGAGCTCCATCGGGCATTGCTTTGTCATCTGCAGGGTCTCCATTATTGTTGCCACACATTCCACAGACAGATCCTTGGAAGCTCGGACCCAGTCTCACTAAAAGAGTGTAACGGCCATCAAAGTAGACCATGAGCTCGTTTGATGCATTCACAACCACAAAGTCTTGCTCCTGATATATTTCTCCAAAGTAGCTCATTTGAAAACCAGATGAGTCTATGTCATTCCCATCAACCTGCAGAAAGAAGAAAGAGGAGAGAAGGAGTTTAAAACGACAAAAAAGCTTAAATATTAGACACTTCTGATTCCCTACAAGCAGACGTACACTGAGGAAAGGACTAGTACCTTCACTTTCTTGTTTTGTCCAATAGTAATCTGTGTCTGCTGTCCCCACTGAGCTAGCCACACATCCACTTTAGACGCGAAGGACACAGCCATGTTCCCACGATGCATGTTAGTTGCCACCACACGGAACTCTAAGCCATTATTTATGACATTCCCACAGGTCTTGGAAATCTCATATGAACAAGTTCCCTAGAGAAAACAAATGTAAATTCAACAATACTAATGCACAATGTCTACTAATGCTGGGGTTATACAGGTTTACTGAGATGTGACACACTTAAATCATGCCTCATTAAACCAAGGACCAGGGTTCAGCTTCTTACCTGGAAGGTGGCTACAGCTCCATCAAAGGTGAGGTAATGCGGATCACCCCAGACCATACATGAGGACATTTTACTGTAGCAGCCTAGCAGGCCATTCCTGACTGCACACTCCTGGGTGGGAGAGCAGGAGGCAGAGGAGCATCGCAGATCATTTGGAGCAAAGCACTCACAGCGTTCTGAACATTCTGGAGTCCAGAACTTCTCACCAATCTGCAAAACCAAAGCACATTAAGTTCATTGTAAGTGATACAAGATAGTAATATATTGCAGGGATCTGCTACTGGTTAGCACTAGCCTCTAGAAGCTGGTGAAGGTTAGCTGTGCTAGATTAAGCAGTATTAATAAAGAGAGTCATATAAAAACAAAACTCCCACTGCATGGATCCTTCCAGATAAGCACAGTCACTGTAACGGTTCAGGTCTTTGACTGTATGTCCTGATAGAACTGATTAAAACTTACATGGAAATAGAATCCATCGTACAAGCAGCCACACTGTTCCACTGGCACACAGAGTCCTCCACTCCTCACATAGCCTTCATTACAGAAACAGCCCTCTGAACACGTCCGCTCACATACAGCATCAATGCTGCTGGCACAGGTATGCCCGCAGTCTGTGCCACATAGCTCATAGTGGCTGTTTGCAGGACAGTCCATTGCTGTGAAATGACCATACATGATTAGCACCATCATAGCAAACTATGCCATTACTGTTCCATATGACAGTATCCATGTTTAATTAACCACCCTGAACCTTCATTTTAAACATACATGGACTCACACTACCTATTAGAGTCTATCATGGTTCATTACCACCTAACACTGGGTAACACACTCACACCCTTCTTCAGTCACTTACTGCAGGTGGTGTTCTCTCTCCAAGAGTAGATCCAGACGTTGGCAGAGTGGCAGGCACTCACATAGGTTTGGATGGAATGGCACAGTACATCGCGTCTGTATTCAGAGACGCATAAATCATACACACAGTCGTTGTAGTAGGCCTGCGGGTCCACGGTGGCATGACAGAAGCTCAAGGGTCCCTGACTGTCTCTGAGAATCTCACACTGAGCCTGTGCCATATCTGGGTTTTGGCATAATGGAGGTTCTTCGCGTCCATGACTGCAAGTTGGATCATTCTCGACTTTCCAGTCAGCTCCAAACTCTAAAGCTGAAGTAACCAGTGCACCTGAGCGTGTGAGGAAATCATCATTTCTCTGGCCATTGAAGTTACCACACAGGCCACATGTGGCTCCTCTGTAACTTGTTGGGACTGTGATGCTCGCTACCCAAGAGCCATCGTAACTCACACTCAGGCCAAAGTCAGTTGTGATGAATGTGTTCTGTCCACTGGAGTAAATGGAAACACGTCCAGAGTCGAGCAGGACAGGCAGGTTTCTGATCTCACCATCAACCTAATGGAAAAAAATAGAAGTCAGTTTAAGGTATTTGTATATCAAATTTTTAATCCTTTATGTTCTTTAAATAACTTTCTTGTGTTAACACAATTCAAAGCATTTCAAACCACACCATAGCATGTTAAGTACTGTGGTATTAATACAAAGAAGCATTCTGAACCTGGCGTGCAAAGAAACACATATATCGGCAAATTATTAACCAGGGCTCACACATCCATATACAGTAAAAACAAAAAGTCTGCACACCCTAATAACCTTCTTCAGGCTTTATTGCCTTACAGACTTATTCTGCAAAAGACTGAGCTCTTTTTGTTTCGCCTCAAGCTTCTACTAAGCTTCTTCTAAGTTTTTAGAAAATATGCTATTTATTTTACTGACAAATATGGTTTATTTAGGGGATACATTTCTATACACACCCTAAAACCTGGTTAATGCACCTGGTAAATGTTTCTGGACAGTTTTGCCCTTTACTCCTGGCATAATGTTAGAAGCTCTGTCAAGTTGGAAGGCAGCATCAGTACACTGGCATTTTCAGATCCTTACAGAGATGTTCAATTGAATTCACGTCTGGGCTCTGGCTGGACCACTCAAGGTCATTCACTATCTGTTTTTGAAACAACTCTTTTGTTCTCTTGGCTGTGTGCTTCAGGTTATTTTTAGGTTGCAAGGTAAACTTTCGCCCCTGTTATGAAGACATTCTGGCTTGACTGTGGGCCAATTGCTTACAGTGGCATTAACGCAAGGGCAGCATAATATAATTGATTTATTTAATTGAAAATGTAATTGTTTTGCCACCTACAGTTCAACATTTATGAAGCTCTTTGTAAAGGCCAATACAACTGTCAGTCATTGTTCAGACTGCCTCATACACCACTCCTCCCACCCTTCACTAAGAACATGTCTTAGCAACTGGAGTCATAGTCTCGTGGCCTCAGATCTACACTGATGCTTTGGGTGTTGAGAAGAATTTTGGAGAAGGAGGTGCAATTTTACTTAACTCCTAAACCAAAGACTTGTGAGAAGAAGCATGGGATGTGAAGCAAACATTGCAACCCCTACCCCTCTCCCAAAAACCTCTATCTCCAAGATGACAACTTTACAGGAGAAGGCAAAACATGATTTAAATTTAATGCAAGTCAACAGAACCACCCTTCACTCCTAAGCAATTATGGGTCATTTTTGTTGGTCCATTTATCAGGAACTATAGAAATTCTTTGCTTACCTCAGCAGTACCCCTCCTGTTCTGTGAAACATGCACCATATGATCTGAGACATTGACGTAAACATCCACAGTGATTGACACGGGAGCCCCATTCCATGCTTCATTTCTGGCAACAACTTCGAAATATGGCAGGCCTTGATTATCATTACACACAGTTGCCAGTATGTATTTGCAGGTGCCCTGGAAGTCAAACATGTGACCATCAAAAGAGATGTAGTGGGGGTCTCCTGAAGCAGAGCATGTGGCGTGGGGTAGAGGATGACAACCAAACTCTCCATCAACAATACGACAGGTTTCCTGCTCACTGCAAGATGACGGCGTGCAGCGAACAAAACCTGTAGTCCCATCACATTCACACAGGGACTGGCACCCTTCACCATGCCAGAAGCGTTCTCCACCCTGCCTGTAGCGCCTTTCGTGGAGACAACCACAGCCGGTAGGGGGCACACACCGATCTCCACTTAGAAGAAACCCATCATCACATTGGCATCCTTCCTGGCAGTGCTGGGTGCACAGAAAGGGAAATGAGAGGCTTGGGCAGGCCGCAGGACAGGAAGTGCCACACAGCTCATAGTGGCTATTGGCTGGACAGGGGAACTCTTTAAACAGAAACAGAGACAAGGTTCCACATAGTTAATTGCTGTCTGCAAAATCTGTCAATTAATCAATGAAAAAAAATCAATCAAACTCACCACAGTTCATTATATTTCTCCATTCGTCAACAACAATGCCATTTTGCTGGCAAAGCACAGCATACCCTCGCAAAGCCTCACACAGTGCCTCCTTTGCACCCTCTGTCTGTTCGAGGAAGTCGACGCATTCTGCTACTCTTACCCAGGGATCCAAGCTGCTATGGCACTCTGCAAATGGTCCATCTGTTGAAGACATGATGCTACAGTGCTGCATGAACTGGCTGCTGTTCTGATAATATCCTCTTTGCCAGCCATCCGTTGACTCTTCACAGTAGGCTGAGAGGGACCCGTCCCGCCAGCTATCACCAAATGCCTGTGAATCATTCAGCAGGGCTCCAACTGGACTGAGGAACTCATCTTCACTGTATCCATTCAAATTCCCGCACAGTCCACCGAGTGTGCCGTTGTAGGTGCTGGGTGCAGTGATACGGATTAGATGTGGCCAGTCAGCTCGTACAGTTACCCCAAAGGTGGTCTCCATGATTATACCCTTCACACTGCTGTGGTAGATATGGATTCGACCTGAACCAACACTGTAGGGTACAGCAACTTCCTGCCCGTCCACCTGAAGAAAAGAATATATTAGATTTCCAGGAGATTCAACTCATTATAGATGATAAAAATGCTGTATCCTTCAGAGGTGGATAACATTTTGAGCTTACCGTTGCTGTTCCTCCCTCACCCATCTCTATGGTGACCTGAGTTCCCTC
Organism: Prochilodus magdalenae; assembly: GCA_024036415.1. Classification (NCBI taxonomy): domain Eukaryota; kingdom Metazoa; phylum Chordata; class Actinopteri; order Characiformes; family Prochilodontidae; genus Prochilodus; species Prochilodus magdalenae. The sequence goes on from JAMWET010001594.1 coordinate 158,383, forward strand.
TGCCTCAAACTTCAGCAATCTTGAAAAGTCCTGATGACCTCTGGGTAGTTTCTGGACTGTGACTGCAAAGTTAGGTAGAGGGGATGGGCCCATCACCCTGGAGAGGGTAAGCCCACAGGCTCCTGGGTAGTTAAACGTCAGTCCATCAAAGGTGTGATATGAACCTGGTCCTTCAATGGAACAGGTGGAATAACTTATTGGCCTGCAGCCTCTCACTCCATTGTAGATTGTACACATCTCCTGCGGACCACATTGGTAACTTTGGCAGCTCATTGCTGCATTGTTACAGGTACACTGCCTCCCACAGTCATCACCCAATACCACTGACTGACCATTAGCATAGTAGAATCCTTCAAATGTGCAGCCACAGTTAGCTAGAGGAACACATACTCCAGCGCTTAAGACATATCCTGAATCACAAATACAGCTTTCCTGGCTTGGCAAGGGGCAGTTTGAAGGTGCAGAAGGATTACTGCAGGTTGCTGGACAGCTTGTGCCTTGGGACTCAAAGTGACTGTGCTCTGGGCATTGGATTTCTGGAAATTAGAAGTAAACAAAAAGATGTTGTTTATGCTATTTAAGATGTATATAGACTTTAAAATGAGCTGGATTATAAATATGAAATACTTATGATGCTTACCACAGAATCCTTGTCTTCTCCATTGGCCTAGATGAAAACCCAGCTGTTGGCACTGGGCAGCATACACATTAAGTGCCTGACACAGGATTGGCTGATAGCCTCCTCCCACACAGAGATCATACACACAGCTCTCTATAAAGGTCTGGGGATCCAGCCTTGCATGGCAGGAGGCAAATGGTCCGCTAGGATCTCCCATGATTCCACAGTAGTCTGAGCTGCTGTAGAGACTGTTCTGATCTGTTGTACAAGCAGCACATGTCAGACCTGAGCAGTGGGTGTTCTCACAGCCAGGATCTGTGTCACTCGCAGTCTTCCAAGAGTTTCCAAAGTCCAAATCTGAGCTCAGGATCTCTCCTGATGGTGTGCGGTAGTCGTCTTCTCGGCGATAGTTGAAATTGCCACACAGTCCACATGTGCCATTCTGGTAGTCGTAAGGCACACTGATGGTCACATAGGAATAAGCATCATATGTAACGACTAGGCCAAAATCAGTACTGACGGCCACAGAGAAGCCTGAATGATAGACCTGAATGGAGCCGTTGCGAAGGCTGAATGGTGTGGCTGTGATGGTCCCGTTCACCTGCAAAGTCAAGGTCCAAGTCAGAGAAGAGAATGATAAAAAACAGCTTCACTGAAGCACTGTAGGGATGCTGACCTTGGCTTCATATGGATGATCTTTCACCAGTTCTAGTTCTTCATCATAGACAAATATTCTGACCAACCGTGTCCATGATACGTGAGTGCTTCCTCGATTTTCATTCTTTCCTTCAATACGGTAGTACGGCAACCCATCGCCACAAGCCTGCACAGAAATACATTTCAACAGAATCAAATCATTATCTATTTCGTTTCTATTTTAACACACAAATAACGAAAGCATGACTGAAATCTGTACCTCAGACAGAATGTAAGTGCAGGTTCCTTGAAAGTGAAAGATCTGGTTATCGAAGGTGTAGTAGTGGGGATCACCAGAAATGGTGCAGGTCTGCCGTTGAATATTTTGGCAGCCATACTGGAAAGCTGCAGGACGACAGGCTTGAGAGAAGGTGCAAGGCTGTGCACTGCATTGGAGACCCCTGCGGGTGCAAGTGCACCTCTCCTGGCAAGAGGCATCTGTCCAGAAAGATGTGCCCTGTGGGACGGGATTGCCTGACAAAATAAAAGTGTAATGAAATTAATGATGGTCTGGATTTGATACTGATTTGCAGAAGCTGAATGCTTGTCATGCATCTTACTGTTAAATTCACATCGCTGTGAACCATGATCTACACGGAAGGCCCATCTGCCTGTGACATTCACATTGGTGCTGTATGTAAAGACGCCATAGTTGTGTTGAAATGATCCAGGAATTGAGAAGTAGTAACTGGAATCATCTGTGTCATAGCCAGCCTAAAAAAAGCAACACCGGTTTTAAAAGATAAAATCATCCTCCCCAGTGATAGGTATCAGTAAAACAGTGCACTTTATTCCTCTGAAATTATTCTTACCTGTACAGATCTGCCTGTTGGAGCAATTTGACCATAGTTCATCAGTATAAAAGAGAGATGACCATCTGAAATCAAAACTGCCTGGAAGGATGTTTCCTGAAAAAAGTTACAATAGAGAGTAAATCAGAACTGAAATACAGCCCTACAGTTTTCTACCTGCAAATCAACACCTCTAAAATTAAGACAGGCAATACCTGCTCATTTCTACTATCAGGGTAATAAACTAAGACAGAGTGCACATGCCTGTCAAACCAGAGAGACCCTTTATATAAACAAAAGTCATTTAGTAAGTATAATAAAGCAGAACCGAAGATCTTATGATTCTGCTGGGAAGATTCTGTTTTGACCACATATACAATAAGGCGGTTCTAGTGGCCAACAAATCTCCAAAGATCACAGATGGGGAATTGTAGACATTCGGTAGGTCCTGGGGTCTGCATGTCTGTCAAACCAGAGACCTTTACATTAACACCATCATTTAGTAAGTGTAATAATGTCTCTGCTGTTGAGGACCAACTGAAAAATCAATCTAGTTTTTACTTGATACTGGTGGAAATTGCAATGGGACAGTGTTCTATGTTTACATTAGACCAAACAGCTGTTTGGCCACAACAGCGTTTTGGTATAGACACAAATACAACCATGCAGAGAAGAACCACATCTCTACTGTAAAGTATGATGTGGATTGGTGACATTGTGGGGCTGTTTTTCCTTCGAAGTGTTTTGGATGTAGTATCATTGTCCCCTTTAATTACCAGTCAGTATTATATAAAAACTTGACTGCTTGACTAAGAGCTGCTACTTTTACAACGGGAGGCTGCACAAAGTGTTAAATGAAGGGCCGTCAAAACTGTGGCACATAGATTTGAGAAAAACTCATTACATAAGATGTAAGATTATATTTAGGTTTGTTCTTTTAATCATTGTGTTTAATAATAATAAAATCTGTTGAATAAATGACAGGATTGGCAATAGAGAAACATCAGCTTATTTTGTTGATGTTTTCCAGTGGTGCCAATGTCTTGTTGCTGAATTTGGAGTTTTGGGTAGTGTAGCTGTTTGTTTTGCTGGGCAGCTGTTGCATCTACTTAATCAAATGAAAAGAAGAATGATGGGTCTTTCTTACTGTGCCTGAGTAAGGATAGTAAGCTACTTTATCCCAAGTTGCAACGAAGACCCATGTTGCAGTGAAATGCAGCTGAGGATAATACTGGTTTATGTCCTGGGTAGCCTGTGTGAGAACATTCCCAGTGGTGTACTGCTGATACGAGACGACACCATTCCCACGATTATCAAGGTCTGTCCAGAATGGGGCAATGAGGTCTCGTCCACCACTAGCAGGAAACTGGTAGGGGGTGTAGCTGGACCATGCGTATTCAAAGGTTAAGTGACCATTGTTGTTTACCTACAGGAAAAAATAAATAGTTAACACTTTTACATCAAATGTGCCAAAATCTTTTTCTGCAGTGATTATTAGATCTGTGCTGTTTATGAATCACCTTGCCTATAAGTAGAATTGAATATATGTACTGGTTTTCAAATTGGTTGTGTAAGAAGAACTGTCTGAATTATATTGTAATTAATGAACGCTAAGTTACAGATGTTAAACTGTCTGTGGATTTTATGCACACTGCGGTGAGTATTAAATACTAAGTAGGTGAAGAAGACAGCAGGTTGAGAAAGCAACATTAGGACATTTGGGACATTCAGACTCACATATATTTGATTGTATGTTTTTCCAAAGAATGTAAACGGCTGCTCAAGTGAAATAGTAGATGAACCTCCATCGTCTACTCGTCCATTCACTGTGTCTCCAATTCCCATTCCATAGGGATAGAAAGGACCTGAGACACAACAAATAATGCAGGCAGCTAAATTTCACCTTTAACAAAATGGTAAAGTTATTGAAAGTTTAATTCACCATTTTCCAGTTTATTTATTTATCATCCATCTTAAGCTCTGGTTGAAAATAGGGGGGGGGGCGTATTTGAAATTTAGCTGAGAGCCACAGTGAGAATAAAACAAATTTATATTGATAGGTTTCAAAGTAAATATGGAATAATAAAAGAAAAGAAAAAAATAATAGATACAAAAATAGACATAAAGGTAAAAAACTAAAATTTCAAATAAAAACAACTCTTTAGAGCAGCTTGTAATTTGCTCCAGGTCACTGGTGTGTAACGAAAAAAAACAGTTTTGCCCCGCTCAGCAAAAACTCAGGGGACCTTGAGTGGGATAAAATCATTTGAGTGGGTTTCGTAAGGTGTAGCATGGAGTAGCATGGATGAAATGTAGTCTGGAATTTGACTGCCAAGAGACTTATGGATAAAAAGTGATCAGTTTGTTTCCCTTCTTACAGATAGAGATACATTTCTACTACAAGAGATGTTTGAGATAAGTAGTGAACATATCCGCATACACACCAGTCATCCCCTGTTCCAACCTTGAGGTACCGGAACATACAAGCCAGAACCACCAGGTTCAGGAACAGCTTTTACCCTAGAAGTTAAACTAGTCACACCAGCAGCACCTGCCCGAACACAACTACACTACTAAAGACTGCTACCAGAACACGACTACATCACTAAAGACTGCTGCCAGAACACAACTACACCACTAAAGACTGGTACAAGAACACGAATAAACAGCTAAAGACTGCTACCAAGACACAACCACACCACTACAGACTGCTACCAGAACACGACTACACCACAAAAGACTGCTACCAGAACACTACTGCACCACTAAAGACTGCTACCAGAACACGACTACACCACTAAAGACTGCTACCAGAACATGACTACACCACTAAAGTCTGCTACCAGAACACTACTACACCACAAAAGACTGCTACCAGAACACTACTACGCCACAAAAGACTGCTACCAGAACACGACTACACCACTAAAGACTGCTACCAGAACACGACTACACCACTAAAGTCTGCTACCAGAACATAACAGCACAACTAAAGACTGCTACCTGAACACGACTACACCACTAAAGACTGCTACCAGAACACGACTACATCACTAAAGACTGCTACCAGAACACGACCACACTGCTAAAGACTGCTACCAGAACACAAATACACTGCTAAAGACTGTTACCAGAACATAACAGCACAACTAAAGACTGCTACCTGAACACGACTACACCACTACAGACTGCTACCAGAACATGACTACACCACTAAAGACTGCTACCAGAACACGACTACATCACTAAAGACTGCTACCAGAACACGACTACACTGCTACAGAGTGCTACCAGAACATGACTACACCACTACAGACTGCTACCAGAACATGACTAAACATGACTGCACCGCTAAAAACTGCTACCAGAACACTACACCGCTAAAATCTGCTACCAGAACATAACTACACCAATAAAGACTCCTACCAAGACACAACCACACCACTACAGACTGCTACCAGAACACGACTACACAGCTACAGACTGCTACTCGAACATCACTACACCACCACAGACTGCTACCAGAACACGACTACACCGCTAAAGACTGCTACCAGAACACTACACCGCTAAAATCTGCTACCAGAACATAACTACACCAATAAAGACTCCTACCAAGTCACAACCACACCACTACAGACTGCTACCAGAACACGACTACACAGCTACAGACTGCGACTAGAACATCACTACACCACCACAGACTGCTACCAGAACACGACTACACCGCTAAAGACTGCTACCAGAACACAAATACACTGCTAAAGACTGTTACCAGAACACGACTACATCACTAAAGACTGTTACTAGAATATGACTACACCACTAAAGACTGCTACCAGAACATGACCACACCACTAAAGACCGCAACCAGAACACAACTACACCACTAAAGACTGCTACCAGAACACGACTACACCGCGAAGTACTGCTACCAGAACACGACTACACAGCTAAAGACTGCTACCAGAACATGACTACACCACTACAGACTGCTACAAAGACACGACCACATCACTAAAGACTGTAACAGAACTTGACCAAACCACTAAAGACTGCTACCAGAACATAACTACACCGCTGAAGACTGCTACCCAAACGAGACTACACCGCTAAAAGCTGCTACCAGAACATAACTAAATCACTAAAGACTCCTACCAAGACACAACCACACCACTACAGACTGCTGCCAGAACACAACTACACCACAAAAGACTGCTAACAGAACACGACCAAATCACTAAAGACTGCTACCAGAACACAACTACACCGCTAAAGACTGCTACCAGAACATAACTACACCACTAAAGACTGCTACCAGAACATAACTACACCACTAAAGACTGCTACCAGAACAAAACTACACCGCTAAAGACTGCTACCCAAACACGACTACACCACTAAAGACTGCTACCAGAACACGACTACACCGCTAAAGGTTGCTACCAGAACATGACTACACCACTAAAGACTGCTACCAGAACATAACTACACCGCTGAAGACTGCTACCAGAACACGACTACACCACTAAAGACTGCTACCAGAACACGACTACACCACTAAAGGCTGTTACCAGAACACAACTACACCACTAAAGACTGCTACCAGAACACGACCACACCACTAAAGACTGCTACCAGAACACTACACCGCTAAAATCTGTAACCAGAACATAGCTACACCAATAAAGACTCCTACCAAGACACAACTACACCACTACAGACTGCTACCAGAACCCGACTACCCCGCTAAAGACTGCTACCACAACACGACTACACCGCTAAAGACTGTTACCAGATCATGACTACACTGCTAAAGACTGCTACCAGAACACGACTACCCTGCTAGAGACTGCTACCCGAACACGACTGCACCACTAAAGACTGCTACCAGAACACTACAACACCACTAAAGACCTCTACCAGAACACAAATACACCGCTAAAGACTGTTTCCAGAACACGACTACATTGCTAAAGACTGCTACCAGAACACGACTACACCGCTACAGACTGCTACCAGGACACGACCACATCACTAAAGACTGTAACAGAACATGGCTACACAACTAAAGACTGCTACCAGAACATAACTACACCACTAAAGACTGCTACCAGAACACGACTACACCACTAAAGACTGCTACCCAAACACGACTACACCACTAAAGGTTGCTACCAGAACATGACTACAACACTAAAGACTGCTACCAGAACATAACTACACCGCTGAAGACTGCTACCAGAACACGACTACACCACTAAAGACTGCTACCAGAACACGACTACACCACTAAAGACTGCTACCAGAACACGACTACACTGCTAAAGACTGCTACCAGAACATGACCACACCACTAAAGACTGCTACCAGAACACTACACCGCTAAAATCTGTAACCAGAACATAGCTACACCAATAAAGACTCCTACCAAGACACAACTACACCACTACAGACTGCTACCAAAACACGACTACACCACAAAAGACTGCTACCAGAACATGACTACACCACTAAAGACTGCTACCAGAACATGACTACACCACTAAAGACTGCTACCAGAACACGACTACACCGCTAAAGACTGCTACCAGAACACGACAACACCACTAAAGACTGCTACCAGAACATAACTGCACCACTAAAGACTGCTACCAGAACACGACTACACCACTACAGACTGCTACCACGACATGACTACACCGCTAAAGACTGCTACCAGAACACGACAACACCACTAAAGACCTCTACCAGAACACGACTACACCACTAAAGACTGCTACCAGAACATGACTACACCGCTAAAAGCTGCTACCAGAACATGACTACACCACTAAAGACTGCGACCAGAAGACGACCACACCACTAAAGACTGCTACCAGAACACAAATACACCACTACAGACTGCTACCAGAA